>JAJKFI010000007.1:1087120-1132079 GCA_029204185.1 Lerista edwardsae | reverse complement strand
GGTCCGCAAGCCCCCAACTCTGCTCTAACCAACACAAATTCACAACAAGATGTACATTTCAGGAAAAAAAATATGAAAGTGGCTAAGCAACTACTCTGTTCAGCGTTCGCCATATACTTGTTTTTGTTCAGGATATGCTTCTTCACACCATCCTAGCTGGCTAGAGCAGTGGTTTGGACAACTGCCCTTCACGCACAATTAAGGGTGCAATCCTAAACTGAGTTAGGCCAGCATAAACTAAGCCAGCAAAGTTTGGCCAGCACAAGGGACACCGTAAAGTATGTTTGGACCACTCTCGGAGTCAAAGAGGCCGGCACACAGACGTGCACCATCCTCCCTGACTCCGAGAGCACTCTAAACATGCTTTATGGTGGCCCTTGTGCTGGCCAAACTTTGCTGGCTTAGTTTATGCTGGCCTAACTCCAGTTTAGGATTGCACTCTAAAAGAAAGCAACACAAACTCTCCCAGAAGGGAGAGTAAAAGTCAGGATTCAAGTGTGCACATCCTTTATCATGCGAGACCAATCGAAGGCAAAGAAATATTAGGCTCACCAGCCCCTTTTCTCTTTTTCTCCATCAAAATCAATTCCAATTTCATGAGACAAATACAATAGGCCCTCATTATCCACGTGGGTTCAGTTCCCAGAATACCTGCAGATGATGAATTCAAACCCTTATGATGAATTCTGCCTCATCTGCCACACCCACACCACACATCCCTGATCCCTGGAGGTGCTGGAGACCAAGGCAGAGACCACCTGGACCTTCCAAACCTGATGGGAAATGACCTGTGGTCAGATCCAGAGTAGAGGGCTTTCTGAGCCATGCACAGGCTGTGCACAACCTCCACGGGCCTTGGAATGGCCTTTTCAGCCAAATAAGTTCGGTGAAAATCAGGAGTGACGTTTCTATGCCCTTACAAGGCATTCTGAGGCATGGATAACGTGGGCCCACCTGTATAAGTTATTTGCACTGTGTGTCCATAAAAAAGACACAGAAAGAGAAAACACTCAAACAGTCGCGGATACAGGGGGGTGCAGGGATGGCAAGCCACATGGGCGCCGGGTGGCGGGGGGGGCACCATTACATGGAGTCCGCGTGCCCTTGTGCGGAGTCTGGGCACTTTTTGGCCCTCCTGCCCTCCCGTGCACCTGGAACGCTCCGAAATGGAGCTCTTCCGGGTGCAGGGAGGCATGGTGGGGAGATGCACGGGGGTGGGGCGACATGCCGGGGGCGCGGTTTTGTTGCCTTGCCATGGGGCGCGCTCCCAGCCCGGACCACCTCTGCACTCAAAGCATCCAGCTTTGCTCAACCACTTACAGCCCAATCCTAAACTGTGCTGGAGCAGGCAGGCCAGCGGGCCTGCACACTATCCAGCGCAGCTTGGGAGGCTATAGGAGACACACATCTGTGCCCTTGCACCAGGGGAGGCTCCAGCCTCTTCTATGGGTTCCTCGGATCTGCGCCTGTGAAATAGCCCCGAATGGATGGATGGACTGTTTGACAGACGGATTGGATTGGATTGGATTGGATGGAGACTGCTGTTAGAACTAAGGATTTTGGAGACTAGGGAATTATTGTATGGCTGCCACGTCCCCGGAGTCACTGAGTGGAGGAGGCAGGAGGGCCGGTGTGGCTTAGCAGGCAAGCCGACTGCCTTTGTTTGGAGGTGAGGTTTTGTGGGGCCTTGGCTGGGCTTAGGGTGTTTTCAGCTGTTAGTTTTGTGGTAATATAAGTGTGGACATAAGACTGGAGAAAGGGAATTTGGCACAACAGGGTGTGCGACCTCTCCCGTGGTTTCCTGTTACAGTGGGACCCAATCAATAAGCATGTTTCATTTTGCTTGCATGTTAAGAAACAGGTTCACTGCTTATTTTCAGATTTGAATATAAGAGACGTAATTGGTCGTCTGGATATCACATTGATGTAAAAACTCTCCCAGATAAGTAGCAGTTATCATGAGGGTGCACATAATCAAAGGCATCCCTTTTTCATTATTTAGTCTTTTTATTGGTAACAGTTATAGGCCATTGCAAAAAGAAGAAGAAGAAAGAATTGGCTAATAATGTCAAAATCAATACTGTCAATACAAATCATCAAATTTACAAACCTTAACGCAAGTCATTTCACAGCAAAGTACCTGCATAAAATTGTTTCTCTTGGCCAAACAGCAAATGTAAAATTCCATTACAACAATAATGATCTCCAAAATGCACCTTTCTAGAGAAAATAAACATCCTCAATAAACTTTACTTGGATGCAAAAGATGCTGGTAAACAGACTTTTTTGTCCTTACCATTTTTTTTCAAATGGCTGCAGGAAACATCCTGCTGGACAAGAGTAATAGATATTCTCTTGCTTTTTGATGTAAATTTGAAATCACTCACTAGGTTGAATTTATTTATTTATTTATTTTAAAGATTTTTACCCCGCCTTTCTGCCTAAAAAGGCATTCAAGGCGGCAATACAAAAAACAATTAAAAAACAGAATAAAAACATCATAATTTAAAAACAGTGATTAAAAAACAATATAAAAATACAATATATTTTGTATTTGGGTCACAAAGGTTCATTTCCTCCATCTGCCACATCAAACTCAAATTCATGCCTATGTCATGAATAGTTATAAAAAGGTAAGCCACTTGGGGGAAACATAAACTTTAACAAGTGTGAAACAGCTGTTGTCCCACATACATGGCTTACATAGATATGGCCCATGGATATGGAGGGTTGAAAGTCTTGCACTATCTTTTTGAGATGGGTCTACTCAGTAGTAAAGCTCTGCTTTGCATACAGGAAGTTCTGTTCAATCCCTGACATTTCAATTAGGGAAGAGCAAAACCATGTTCCAAACCATATAAATTCCAGAACTTCTGCCAAGCGGTGTAAGCTGATAGCTAGATGGACCAAGACAGGTTCATCCAGCCATATCCTAGCATTTAATTGTATATGACTGCAGTCCCCTAACACCGACCCAAAAGTAAATCTCATTGAATGCAGTGGGGCTTACTTCTGAGTAAAGAGGAATAGAATTGTTTTGTAAGTTCCTGTATTACTAGGCATCTCTAAGAAGTGTATATCATGCACACAGGGGAATATCTATTGCTTGCGCAAGGGCTAAGCGCATTGTCTTATGGCTCAATTCAATGGAATTGCATGAAATGAGGAGGGAGGCAAAATTAATAGACAACAATAGTTAGTAGGTTATTTTGTACCTGGCAGAGGGTGTAATGGAGGATGACTTGATTGCACAGGATGCCCGTTTCTCAACTTCCATATAATACAGCTCTTGATTGAGTTATAATGAGGTGCAGGAAGCCAAGGTTGAAAGCATCTCTTTTGTGCTCATTAACGACATTGTTTATTTCGAAGTCAGGAAGCTCCCAGAATGTGGTTTAAGACTATTGACCCAGCAAGGTACAGCCAGTCATGGAATTTCCCCAAAAAGAAAGGCAAGGTTTCTCCTAAGCCAGCCAGAATGCAGGGGGATGGACGGACCACCACCAAAGTTGGCCTATTCCCAAAAGGTCTGTGGGACCTGATGCATCCTTGCCATCAGCCCAAGCAAAATGCCACCATAGTTGCCTGTGTCATGCTTACCTGGCGTGCACTCAGCATCACATGTAGAGAAGCATGTCAAGCAACAATTCAAATAAAATAAGTCAGGAAACACCTGGGGGCCTACTGTGCAATGCTGGAGACAGCTGCTAGAGTGAAGCACCTGCACCTGAGTGAAGGGGGGCGGACCTGCCACGTAGCCAACTTTCAACCCAACAGTTTGCTGTGAGTCACTGGCAGCTACGTGCAGTTCAGGTGTGGCAGGTGAGGCGGAAGTGCCCCACCACAGTTGTTTGACAAGTGCTGCCACTCCTGTGATCTTGCAAATACTTACAACCCACAGACTCTAAGCAGCTGGAGCACAGCGGATCACAGCCACGCAGCAGCAGTGGTGGCACTTTTCAAAGATCTCTGGTGGGGTGGTTCTGCCTCATCTGCCACACCCACACCACACATCCCTGATCCCTGGGGGTGCTGGAGACCAAGGCAGAGACTACGTATCTGTACCTGCATGTGAAAAGTGGAGCTCCCAACTGTCAAGACTCTTTAAGCAGCCCTTAGTCCAAGACAAAATAAAATGCCAAAGGCTATCATCAGTTTAGTGCCTACTTGGTCTGCAAAGCCTTGGCAGGTTTATGACATCAAAATCCCTATTCAATTGATTCATTTAACAATTCATTGTTCACAGTAATCTCTGCAAACTTAAAAGACGATCATGTTCACTTCTAAACTTTTTGTCCTTTAGAAGACATACCCAGAGGGCATTCAGGAGGAGATATTATTCTTTGTGGTCTTTCGACAAAGTTGTGGTTCAGGCTATAAATCAGAACCTGAAAAATAAGGCTAAAAGGTTCTCAGTATCTTCAGGGTTTGCAACAATAAAATGTGCTGGATTGTTGGTTGAAGCCCTGTCAGAGAAAATATTTAGTGGGTAGGACTTTAGCAATGGAAGGTCAGTTCTTTTTGTTGTTGTTATGAGATGCTCATTGTTCTTGTTCAAACTGGAGTACACTAGATTTTTTCTTTCTTCTAAACCATGCAATTTGAATTATTGGGGAAGGGCCAGTCCTCCTTGGCAGAGACTTGCTTGCCTGCAGAATGTCCTCTGCTAGGTTCAATCCAGTGATGTCATTCAGGGGGAATGGACCAGAACGGGCGTTCCGGATCCTAACAGGCTCCGTGGCTGGTTCCGGGTTTCCGACAAGTGCCAATCAAAAGTGAGTTCCTGTTCCTAAATCATTTGAATGACACCACTGGTTCAATCCCTGATATCTTCAGGTAGCACTTGGAAAAAAACACCAGAATCTGAGATCCTGGAAAGCCACTGAAAGTCAAAGTAAGCAATACGGACCTACACAGCCAGCAAAGTTTGGCTGGCACAAGGGACACCATAAAGCACGTTTGGACCACTCTTGGCCAGCACACAGACATGCACAATCCTCCCTGGCACTGAGAGTAATCCCAACATGCTTTACAGTGGCCCTTGTGGCAGCCAAACTTTGCTGACCTAACTGGGCCAGCCTAACTCCAGGTTAGGATTGCACCCTCCATTGAAGGTAGTGTCATATGTGAAGAATATCAGTGTTATCCCATCCAGCAAGTAATCGAACAGGAATGGCTAGATGGGCATGGAGCAGAGGCATTGCGCCCATAGGGTGTGGTATAGCAGCTGCCATGGGCGCCGGTAAGGGAGCAGGGTGCGTCAGAGAAGAAAGCAGTGTGGAGCTGGGCCCTCTTGCCCATTCCTGACTTTGCTATGCCCTGAAATGGAGCAATTCTGGAAGCAGGGGGGCTTGGCAAGGCTGCCCGGAGGGCACGGTTATGTTTTTCAGCACCACACTGCCCCAGACGCGATCAGAGACTGCTCCAGCTCTGGTATGGAATGTCCCAGGACAAAATTGCTGCTGCTTCCATTACTACCACAAGTCACCCCTCTGCAAGAGAACTGCTGCTTTTTAATGTACATGTGTACAGTGTGTGCCTGAGGGTGCAATCCTAAACTGGAGTTAGGCCGGCATAAACTAAGCCAGCAAAGGTTGGTCAGCACAAGGGACACTGTAAAGTATGTTTGGACCACTCTCGGAGTCAGAGAGGCCAGCACACACAGACATGAGCCATCCTCCCTGACTCCGAGAGTGTCCAAATGTGCTTTACAGTGGCTCTTGTGCCAGCCAAACTTTGCTGGCTTAGTTTATGCCAGCCTAACTTTAGGATTGTGCTCTGAGTGTGCAATCAACACATACAATACATTACATATATTCTATATGTGAGCATTCAGTGAAGTACCTGGTTTTTGTTTGTAGTGCTTGCCCTCTGGTCTGTGTATCCAGAGACAGAAAAAGTAGCCACAGTATGCCATGGGTCACCTCTATATATTTTGAATAATGAAAGCATTCTATGCAAGAGCGGAAAAGACAAGGTTACCTTATCACAACTTCACAGCATCTGTTTTTATCTTTCTTAGCCAGCTGTTCTCTCTCCTTTCTGTAAAATATTTAAAAAAACCCACTATGTTGCTTGACATATATCAAAAGCTGTAGCTCAGCACAGGCAACAAATCTACTGACAAGTCTTTTATTACTAATAAATACTTATATTTTTAGCATATAACCATTTTAAAAACAGGAAGCTGCCAAGTGCACAGCAAATTCAATCAACTTGGTTCTAGCAAAATTCACGTTGTAGAATCCCATATCTTCACGGACTGATTTCTGTTCAGCCAACAAACACAAGAGACACCATTTGTCAGAGAACACTTGTAAACAGAGGCCTGTAGAGAGGGTCTTTCCTTTCTTGCAAAGTCTCAAAGTCCACTCATTGCCTCTATATAAAGGAGGGAGATGGTGGTCTTTCCAGTATAACAGCACTGGTTGCCACATCTCAAAAAGGATAAAGTGGAGCTGGGAACAGTGCGGAAGAGAGCGACAAAAATGATTACAGGGCTGGGGCACCTTCCTTATGAAGAAAGACTGCAGCATTTGGGGCTCTTCAGTCTAGAAAAAAAGAGTGACGTTCTTTTCCCTCTCTCACAACACCAGAACCAGGGGACACCCGCTAACATTAAGTGTTGGGAGAGTTAGAACGGATAAAAGGAAATACTGTTTTACCCAGTGGGTAATTAATCTGTGGAACTCCTTGCCACAGGAGGCAGCGATGGCATCTGGCCTAGGTGTCTTTAAAAAGGGATTGGACAGATTTCTGGAGGAAAAGTCCATTATGGGCTATAGGCCATGATGGGTGGTGCAACCTCCTTACTTTAGAAGTAGGCTACCTCAGAATGCCAGGTACAAATGAGTGGCAACAGGATGCAAACATGTGCTCCCTAAAGCATCTGGTGGGCCACTGTGAGATACAAGAATTGATTGGCCTGATCCAGCAGGGTTCTTCTTGTTTTTTTGTAATGTTCTTTTACCCTGAGGAGACCTCTAGCTGCCTCCTTGGCCCTGTGGGATACAGCAAGAGTCTCCTCATTTTTGAAAAGTTCATCCTTGGAAATTAAGGGTTATCATGTTAGATTTGCTTTGTCCTTTTCCCCTGAAATGAAAGTCAAAATTAATTGCAGCATGATCACTATTTCCATCGATTCCATAACACTCACATCCTTTACCAGGTCCTAATTACCATACAATATCAAACCCAGAGTCACCTGTCCTCTGGTTGGCTCCATAACTAGGTGCTCTAATACAAAGTGCAATCCTAACCTGGATTTAGGCTGGTTTAGTTAGGCCAGCAAAGTTTGGCTGGCACAAGGGCCACCGTAAAGCATGTTTGGACCATTCTCGGAGTCAGGGAAGATGGCGCATGTCTGTGTGCTGGCCTCTCTGACTGAGAGAGTGGTCCAAACATACTTTATAGTGTCCTTTGTGCTGGCCAAACTTTGTTGACCCAACTGTGCCAGCCTAACTCAAAGTTAGGATTGCACTCACAGTCATGTACCTTCATGATACATCCTGAAATCCATAGACATTATGCATGATCATGAGCTATATTGTATCTCTTGAGCTAAAATTGTTTACAGGGCCTACCTTCTGTTTGAGTTTAAATTCCATCTCTGGCTGTTCTGTTCTCTGCTTCAATATATAGAATGGCCAACTATACATGTATCTCAATGCATCAGATATCTGTCAGATACTCCTATAGAGTTTCATGATTATTTTGTTGTACCTTCTGGAAATCAGAAATGTACTAAGCAATTTATTTTTCTAATTCCATGTGTGAAAGACTAGGTCTTTTGTGAATTAAATATCATTAATCATATGAGTGACTGTGTATATTGTTGAAACTGTTTAATTAAATCTTAACTTTCCAGATTCAGAATGAAATCCATGTTTTACTCCATCTAAATATTATTGATTTATTGAAATAAAAAGTAAAATCAAGTCTTTCTCCAATTTGCGTCTAATTTCACACATTTCTTTTCATAACTTATTTGCTTAGCATGAAGTCAGTGGTTGGTTTAAATCAGTTACACATAAATTCAAAGAGCGGGTCTTTCATTTTGTAATGTTAGGACTTAATTGGATTTGCATCAGATTAAAAACTAGCTTCTGAGAGGGAAAAAATACCCTCAAGCATAGAGGCATGGCTAATTTAATATTAAAAAAACTTATCACTTAAATGGCAGTAGAGATTTCTATCTCTATAACATTTTTCTCTCCTGTTGCAACTTTAAGGGTGCAATCCTAACATGTAGTTAGGCAGAGGCAGGCCAGCAAAGTTTGGCTAGCACAAGGGCCACCGTAAAGCATGTTTGGACCACTCTCTGATTCAGGGAGGACGACGCACATCTGTGTGCTGGCCTCTCTGACTACGAAAGTGGTCCAAACATACTTTAGGGTGTCCCTTGTGCCTGCCAAATTTTGCTGGCCTAACTATGATGGCCTAACTCCAGGTTAGGATTGCACTCTAAATCTGTTCAACAATTTCCTGTACAAGTTGTGATCCAGCCAGTTGGACACAGCCTTGTAGTCATATGTTGCAATCCACCATCATGTGCTTGATAATCTGCCAGTTTATCCCATCCTTCACACTTCCGAGTAGCCCCGGGGATGGGGGGTGAGGTTACCAAGTCCCTGGTGGACTGCTAAACATGGCTTGTAGGGTACAATTGATTTGATGTATTACCTGTAGTACAGCACTTGTGTTATATATTGAATCTTGATTGTTGAAGTCTGGCTCCATATGGGTGTTGGTAATGTAACAGAGTCACATATAAATCCTTGACAGACCCTGAAACAAGGCCTGGGTAGGATTTCTTGTGATTAAACAAAGGTAGAGAATGGGGAGGCTGGATGGTATTTAAGGACACAGTTCACAGTTTATGCACTGCACATGGTAATGGCACATGCTGGATCTTATCCTCTTGTTTGCAGACCTCCCTACCCCTTTCCCCTCCATAGACATATGCTACCAAAATAGGTGGCATATGTCTGAGGAAACCCATATGTGGCCCAAGGGCTTGTGCAATAAGTAAAAATATTTAGGGTGCAATCCTAACTTGGAGTTAGGCCAGCACAGTTAGGCCAGCAGAGTTTGGCTGGCACAAGAGACACCGTAAAGTATGTTTGGAGTCCGTAAAGAGACACCGTAAAGTCTTGGAATCAGAGAGGCCAGCACATAGACATGCATGTGCCATCCTCCCTGACTCTGTGGTCCAAATGTACTATATGGTGGCCCTTGTGCCAGCCAAACTTTGCTGGCCTAACTGTGCCAGCCTAACTCCAAGTTAGGATTGCGCCCTTAGTTATCTCATTCGCATTTGGGTTGCCCACCTTCTACCATAGGATGCAGCTCACACCCAATCCCTCTGAGCCTGACTGGAACACAGTTCCAGATGGGTCCAGAGGCTTTCTGAAGTCACACGAATCAGCCCAGGTCCTCTCTGGACTTCAGAATGAAGCCTACAGTGAACTTCCAGTTTTTGCCAATTTCACTTTAAATTGCTCCTGGCAGCTTTCTGAGCTGCAGACAGCCTCTGGGGAACTCTGAAAGCCACCTAGAGCGATTTAAAATGAACTTCTGGTTTTTGGCGAAAAGTGGAAGTTCGCTCCAGGCTTCATTCTGAAGTCCAGAAAGGCTGTGGGCAGACATGCACTGCCTTTCTGAGCCTCAGAAAGCCTCCAGAGGATGGGCATGACATCCAACATAAATCCTCCAGTATCACCTTCTAGTACCAGCTACCCTCCACAACGGACCACAGCCACTTCAATTCAGTGCCCCCCTGACCACGTCTCATCCAGGTGGCCCAGAAGGATGCTCTGGTTGATGTAATCAAAAGCTGTCAAGAGGTCCTGGAGAATAAAAAAATGCAACATTCCTTCCATCTGGTATCAGTTCAGGCAGGGGTGGACCTAGTCAAAATGGCGCCCGGGGCGCCCAATAGAAGTGCGCCCCCAGGGGGCACGTGACATCATGCAACACCCCCCCCCAGGGAGCCCAGGTCTACCCATTGGGACCAGCCACGGGTAGACCAGCACTCTGCAGGTTGGGAAAGCATTGGTAGTGCAGGCCTTCCCGCACCCATTCAAAACACCTTTACAGTGCCAAGGCATCTTTAATCTTCGTAACTTTTAAGGTCATGGTGGCTCAGCCTTAGTTTTTTTGTAGTTGGTTCTTTACGTTTGCTGACTTCAGTTTGAAATCCCTGTGTCTCCACTTTCAAAAATCTGAGTCAGTGTCTGAAAAAGCCACATGTGAGCAGAGACCATCATGCAATGCTTCCAATTTGCCTATATAACTGGGGGGCACATGCTAATCTCCCATGCAAATCTCCCTGTAGGGAGCCCAAGTCTACCTGCGGCTGGTCCCAATGGGTAGACCTGGGCTCCGGAGCCCAGGTCTACCCACGCAATGTTGCGGGGGCAACTGGTGCCCCCCAAGACGGCCCCAAAATGGTGCCCAGGGCTCGTGCCCCCTAGCCCCCCCCTAGATCCGCGACTGAGTAAAGGTCATCTACTAAGATTCTCAAGTCTGTTTTAGTCCCAAATCCAGGTCAGAACCCAAATTGAAAAGGGTCAAGATTATTTAAATAAATTTAGTTAAAACATTTGTACCTTGCCCTTCAAATGACAAGACTCCTAGTGTGGCTTACATTTAAAAAACAGGAAAAAATGGCACTAGTGCCTGGGAATATAGCTTGCTTGCTTTGTTTCTCTTTCTCACTGTTTCCTCCAAGATTCCTTAGAGCTGATTCATCACTACATGCAGGAGACCTTCCCTAGGCCTGAAGGCAGTGGGTGTTTTGTGCCAGATCAAGTACCTTTTCCTGCATGGTAAAGTAGGATGAATGTTGAGACTGAATGGAACAAAGTGGAGATTTATACCCAGATAAGGTCTGCATTACAATTACAGGAGCTTGGGGGATTCAAAATTTTTCAACAAAATTCACAGTCCCCTCAGGGATTAACCAATGAGTACAACTACAAAGATGAGAGGAGACAGAAGGAGTAACAGCCACTGACTTAGAATGCCTATGATCCTCTTTCCCATCAATTATTCAGATAAGAAAGATCTACATTAAAATTAATCATACAAGTCAGAATTGCTTCTTTACATCAATAATGAAACAAGCTGCGCTGCATACAAACAGACAAAGAGAATAGGATAAGAAATCATCCTAAACTCAGAAAGGAGAAAAGTAGTATTCTAACTATAAGGCTAATTACTGATTTATGGCACGGGGCTATTTTCAGTAACCTCAAACAGAAAGCTTCCTATTTTGAACAAGGATCTTCCTGATCATTGAGCAAGATTTTCCTCCAAGTGCTTCCATGCAACATCGATCTTTTAAACAAGACTGGGATTACTACCCCACACAGCTTTTTTTAAAGAGCAGTTGCATGCTCGTGGAGTTTGGCCCTGAGGACACTGTTAAAGTGACGGGAGTCCATCTAATCTGTGAGTTGATAGAATCGTAGAAGCAATGGAGTCCAGAAACCAGTGCTGTTCAGTGAAATTAAGGAAGATATTTAGTTAGACAGCCTGGCCTAGAGAGTGAAGACATTAGGAATAATACCGGTCAGACGATCTGCAATGTATGTATTTATGTATTTATGTATTTATGTATTTATGTAAATTAAATTCCTCTGTACTAGTAAGTTTTTTGTTTTCAAATCTGACTGTATTCTGGAGCACACATAACCTGTAGCGAAGCCCTGGGGTGGATATTTATTCTTATTTTGAAGAATTTCTACCCCACCTTTCCCATGCCAAAGCAAATGCCCAAGGCGGCTTTCCTGGGCAGGTTTGTCTAAATCACCATTTTTCAATTTTTCATTTTTATTTTTTACAAACGTACAGCATTCTGTGATTTCCTGAATACTCGGTCCCAGATGTAACCTTCACTTTGTGGTTCTCTTCTCTGGCTTTGTGCCATCGAGCTTCAGCAAGGAATTGTAAATCAAGCCTGGACATGTCCTCAAGGTTGTACTACGTTCTTTGCCAGTTGGCCTTCTCACACATTCCCACACTGGCTAATCAGCTCCACAGCGACTCCGTTCTGCCACCACAGGTACTGCATCTTATCACAGCCCGGCATTCTTTCTCCCATCCAAAAACAGACCACAGCTTCTCCTGTTTAGTTTCAGGCAGTACCTGCAGCTCAACCATCAGTCCACATCTCATGAGATGGGAGGTTGATATGCAACCTGATGTGTGTATGCCAGGTGTGGCAAATCTTGCACTGACAGTAATGGCCAGCATACTATGGCATATGTCTCACTGCTGCTGCAAGGCCAAGCCAGCCAAAGAAAAGCAGGAGAAAAGGTTCTGTTGAACCATATAAATAGGGAGACATCCAAATTGGGCATGAAGCACCTAGAGAATCCAATGCTTCCATTGGTAAGCAAGGCCTAGGGAGGTTTACTGGTAGCAGTAAGCAGCCCTAGACACTCTTCCTTCGTGCGTTCACCAGGAGGTAGTGCACGCACGCATTCCATGGTGGGGTGGAGGCAGTGAAGTCAGGCAGGGGGTACGCGGGGGTACGCGAGTACCGGTTTCTAGGATTACAGCTGGCCCCGCCCATTCGCCCGCCCACTCGTCGACTCCGCCCTCTGCAACATTTGAATTTCTTGCATGTTTGAGTTGCCTGCATGTTCTCAGAGCCAGGCAGGCAGGCAGGCAGCGAGCGGAGCCTTTCCTTTCCTTGCCACTGAAAAATGAGTTGCTCTGGGGTTTTAACATGATGCCAGGCCTCCTTAACATGTTCTGGGGGGTGCTGTGGAATACTGTTGCAACTGTTGGGTCAGTTTAAAATCATCTGAGGCCTCAAAAAGGGCTTTTTTCATGTCACTTCCTGCCACGACATCACTTCTGGCTTATGATGTCACTTCCGGTGGGTGGGTCCCGACATGTGCCAATCAAAAGTGAGTACCTGTTCTTAAATCATTTAGATGACACCACTGGGTGGAGGTTGAGCAAACCATCAAGCAGGGGCCACCATGCGTCTTTGCCATAGGATTGCAAGAATCTTGTGCTGATCTTGGCTCCTCCCCTCCTGCATAAAGCGTTCTACCATGGGAAGGAAAAGATCACTCCTAAATAATTAAAAGAAATACAATTGTTTTAGAATAAAAACAAATACCAGTGTTGTCATTTTAAAACTCTGAGAACTTCTGAAATTCGGTGGGTAAAGTGGAGGACTGCCAGAATGTATATTTCTAGATGGAAAACAGAAAGAGATAGCGCAGTGGTTCTCAACCATTTTTGGCACAGGGACCCACTTTTTAGAATGACAATCTGTCCGGGACCCACTGGAAGTGATGACATGGCCCGAAGTCCCGTCATTGTGATGCCAGAGCCTGCTGCTCTCCTGAGAGTACAGCAATAAGTTGGTTTTTTTCTCAGTCATTTTCCAAAAGCAAAGAGAATCAGAAAAAAAAAAAGCCGGTTTACAACCTTGACACAAGCAAACAACCACACAGCCCTCCCCGCTTCCAGCATCCCATCTTCACATATTTTCAATACGGCTGCTTTGGGAACCATCTGAAATTAGCTTGCGATTCACTGGTGGGTCCCAACCCACAGTTTGGGAACCACTGAGATAAAGGATTAAAAAAATGTTAAAAACATTGCTTCATATACAGTAAAATGTTTTGTAGCATTGAGAATTTAATGGCATATGGGGACGCCCGGATTACAGAGTGCATACAGTTAAAAATAAGACTAGCAACAAAATCCACCTTTTTGTAAGGAAGCTTCAAAACAGGGCATATTTCTACGAAGAATAATTGGAACTAATTAGAAACTCTCCACTCGTGCTTACATTGGTAAGAAAGTGAAATCAGATTTAATTATTAGAGGTCCCAGGGGTGCTAAAGGTGTTATAAAGAATATCTTTATTAAGGCAATCAGTACATACAATTGATGCTTACTTATTATTAGAACATTCAACTATGCATTTTCTTTGTATTAAAAAAAGTTTAATGGTTGCAATTGTAAGACTAATTTTTCGTGACTGGCAGAACAATCACCAGAATGAATTATAAAAAGCAATGAAGCTTGATTTGCATTTTAGCACACATATTTGCATTTTATAAAATAAACTATAGCTTTCATCATTAGAGCACAACTTGTTTTCCTGCCAAAGGCCATAATCTATCATCCATTTACTTTAGAGCAGCAGTGTCAAAATGAATAGGACTACTCTGGTATAAATTGTACATTTTAGCAGAGAGAGAGAGAGAGAGAGAGAGAGAGAGAGAGAGAGAGAGAGAGAAATCAAGAATTTTGAAAGTATAAAATACTTGCCCCCACCACCAACCTCTAGATTGGCCCCATTTGTGTTTTCATTAACACAGGAAACTCCCATCTCATCGAGCAGTCTTTGTAGTGGAGTGGCCCTATCTACTGAATTGAATGGGAACTCTTGTGATTCAGAGTCAAATGAGACATACATGCAAACATGCTATCCCAGGATGCTTCCAAGTGAAAATTCTACTTATTTCTAAATAGCACAGTGGGATAAGTGGAATGAATGCTCTATTAGCTACCTACTAGAGCATTCATTCCACTTATCCCACTGTGCTATTATATATTATAATAAATACCTATCAGTGGATCTCAAACTTTTTGCAACTGGACCCTCTTTTTAGAATGGCACTTGTGTTGGGACCCACCAGAAGTGATTTTGTGGCTGGAAATGACATCATCAAACAGGAAGTAACATCACTATCATGTAATCAGATGACACACCTGGAATGCAAACTGGCATGCTTGGACTACAGCAATTGCACAACCACAAAACATTCCTGACTGACAAAATATTATGTAAAAACACTGAACTAAAACCAAATTCAAATTGTTAACACTCACAAAAGGAATATAGGAAATGGCTTCCACAATGCAACTTCCAAGATGGCTGCTCCCAGCTTTGCACAACTCACCTGACATTAGGTTGCAACCCACAGTTTGAGAAACACAGATATATTCAGTAATTGACTATTTGTGACTCTTTAACACTGAATGAACAAACAAACAAAAACTGAACAAAATGAATTGCCTTGCTCAGTGTTGGCTCTAGTCTACTGAGGGCCCTGGGGCAAAGCCCTAAATTGCTCTTCCAGATGCACTCGGTCCTTATAGCCCCCAACCTTAGCAGGGGTAGCAGAACAAGCTCCTCTCATGCACCCCATGCGCAAATGCTATGGAATCTTTGGTAATGTCAGTAGCAGCTCTCCCAATGGCCTCTTGGCAGGTACGAGTATGAGCAGTGGTGTCATCTACTCACCAGTAGACAGTACGCTGGGCGGGACTTAGTGTGATCGACAGCCCGTCCACTCACTTCCGCTTTCTTTGCGCTCCCCGTGTGGCTTTCCCTCGCCTCGGAGGGAGCGCCTGCTCGCCAGGGGGGATGGGGGGGCGCGCCGGGTGCCTGGGCGAGCAGGCGCCCCCTCCGAGGCGAGGGAAATCCGTGCGGGGAGCGCGAAGAAAGCAGAAGTGAGTGGACGGGCTGTCGATCACGCTAAGTCCCGCCCAGCGTACCGTCTACTGGTGAGTAGATGACACCACTGAGTATGAGGTAATATGTCAAAGCTGCCATTTCTATTGGTGGTGGTGGTGGTGGTCCAAAAATCAGTCCAGCTAGGTTAATTAACCCTCTGAGAGGCTTGGGCTGCCCCCTCATCCTGTTCCTGGCTTCATTTTTTCTTACAGCTCTGAAAATGACAAGTGCACGGCATCCAAACAGCTTGACTTTGACAAGGTAACTGAATGAAACCATTAAAAACAAACCCCAAACAGAATTGTAAAATTGTCTTCTACTTCATCACTGCCTTGTCGTGGCGAAGGGGCTTGAGTAGCTCAATGAAGCTGTGAGCTATGTTGGGAATTTGTGGTAATTATAGCAGAGTTGGAGGCTCGCGGACCCATTCAGCGCTTGCCTAGCGCGATCGGAGCGGAGGAACGAAGCGATCGCTACATTTGAATATCAAAGCCATTTTATTGGTTTCAGTAGCGAAAGTGAGAAGATGAGAAGTTTAGTTTGCCGGTTAGCAAAAGCCGGCGAAGGCTTGCCGCGTACAAGCGGCGTTTCAGCGTATTCTTTACAGTTTGAGCGCACACATGGTACAGACAGAAGAACAAAGGGTGCAGTCAGACTATATCTGGTAGGTGGGTACTTAGAGACCCCCGTGCCCCATGTTGACCAATGGGGTAACCTTTAGAACACCATGAGCTCATGAGAGAGTGGGGTGTTTGTTAGCTAGTGCTTCCCGTGAGAGACATTGCACTACCAAGCTGGGAGGCTGATTAGCTCAAGGATTCAAGGACACGCAGGTGTCCTATCTGCTCTGGAGACGAAGAGACGGAATGCCAGTTTCAACCAGTTCTGGAGTGTGTGGTGTGAAACTGCAACAAGCTATGCCATGTAGGGCTACCCAAGATGGACAGGTCACAGCAGAGAGTTCTGACTAAACGTGGTCCGCTGGAGAAGGAAGTGGCAACCCACTCCAGTACTCTTGCCAAGAAAACCCCATGGATTACAGAACAAAAAGGCTAAACGATATGACACTGGAAGATGAGACCCTCAGGTCGGAAGGTGTCCATTATGCTACTGGGGAAGAGCAGAACACGAGTACTAGTAGCTCCAGAAAGAGTGAAGTAGCTGGGCCAAAACTGAAAGGAAGCTCAGCTGTGGATGTGTCTGGAAGTGAAAGGAAAGTGCGATGCTGCAAAGAACAATACTACATAGGAACCTGGAACGTCAGATCTATGAATCAAGGCAAGCTAGATGTGGTCAAACGTGAGATGTCAAGGCTGAACATCGACATCCTGGGAGTTAGTGAACTAAAGTGGACAGGAATGGGAGAATTTAATTCAGATGACCATTATATTTGCTACTGTGGGCAGGAATCCCTTAGAAGAAATGGAGTAGCCTTCATTGTGAACAAGAGAGTGAGAACAGCAGTACTGGGGTATAACCTCAAAAATGATAGAATGATTTCCATTCGGATCCAAGGCAAACCTTTCAACATCACAGTAATCCAAGTCTACGCCCCAACCACTGGTGCTGATGAGGAAGAAGTTGACCGCTTCTATGAAGACCTAGAACAGCTTCTAGAATTAACACCCAAAAAAGATGTCCTTCTCATCATAGGGGATTGGAATGCTAAAGTAGGCAGTCAAGAGGTAATAGGAGTAACAGGCAAGTTTGGTCTTGGAGTACAGAATGAAGCAGGGCAAAGACTGATAGAGTTTTGTCAGGAGAACACATTAGTCATAGCAAACACGCTTTTCCAGCAACACAAACGGCGACTGTACACATGGACTTCACCAGATGGTCTACATCGAAATCAGATTGATTACATTCTTTGCAGCCAAAGATGGAGAAGTTCCATACAGGCAGTCAAAACAAGACCTGGAGCTGACTGTGGCTCAGATCATCAGCTTCTTCTTGCCAAATTCAGGCTTAAACTGAAAAAAGTAGGGAAAACCACTAGGCCCTCCACGTATGACCTAAATCAGATCCCCTACGAATATACAGTGGAGGTGACAAATAGATTTAGGGGCTTAGATTTGGTAGACAGAGTGCCTGAAGAACTTTGGACAGAGGTCTGTAACATTGTACAGGAGGCAGCAACTAAAACCATCCCAAAGAGGAAGAAATGCAAGAAGGCAAAGTGGCTGTCTGACGAGGCTTTACAAATAGCTGAGGAAAGGAGAGAAGCCAAAAGCAAGGGAGAAAGGAAAAGATATACCCAACTGAATGCAGATTTCCAGAGAACAGCAAGGAGAGATAGGAAGGCCTTTCTAAATGAGCAATGCAAAGAAATAGAGGAAAACAACAGAATGGGGAGGACTAGAGATCTTTTCAAGAAAATTGGAGATGTCAAAGGACAATTTCATGCTAAGGTAGGCACAATAAAGGACAAAAATGGCAAGGACCTAACAGAAGCAGATGAGATTCAGAAGAGGTGGCAAGAATACACAGAGGAACTCTATAAGGCCGATCTAAATGCTCCTGATAACCACAGTGGTACAGTCACTGAGCTCGAACCTGACATCCTGGAGAGTGAAGTCAAGTGGGCTTTAGAAAGCCTCACTAACAACAAAGCTAGTGGAGGTGACAGCATTCCAGCGGAATTACTCAAAATCTTAAAAGATGATGCTGTCAAAGTGCTGCTCTCCATATGCCAGCAAATTTGGAAAACCCAACAGTGGCCACAAGACTGGAAAAGATCAGTTTACATTCCAATCCCAAAGAAGGGCAATGCCAAAGATTGCTCGAATTACTGCACCATTGCACTCATTTCACATGCTAGCAAGGTCATGCTCAAAATCCTACAAGCTCGGCTTCAGCAGTATGTGAATCGAGAACTACCAGATGTACCAGCTGGTTTCCGAAGAGGCAGAGGAACTAGAGATCAAATTGCCAACCTTCGCTGGATCATGGAGAAAGCAAGAGAGTTCCAGAAAAACATCTACCTCTGCTTCATTGATTATGCTAAAGCCTTTGATTGTGTGGATCACAACAAACTGTGGCAAGTTCTTGAAGAGATGGGAGTTCCAGACCACCTGATCTGCCTTCTGAGAAACCTTTATGCGGGTCAGGAAGCAACAGTTAGAACTGGACATGGAACAACCGACTGGTTTAAAATTGGGAAAGGAGTACGACAAGGCTGTATATTGTCACCCTGCTTATTTAACTTATACGCAGAGTACATCATGAGGAAGGCAGGGCTGGATGACTCACAAGCTGGAATCAAGATTGCTGGGAGAAACATCAACAACCTCAGATATGCAGACGATACCACTCTACTGGCAGAAAGTGAGGAAGACCTAAAGAACCTTTTGATGAGGGTGAAAGAGGAAAGCGCCAAAATTGGTTTGAAGCTCAACATTAAAAAGACTAAGATCATGGCAACCACTCCCATCACTTCCTGGCAAATAGGAGGGGAAGAAATGGAAGCAGTGACAGACTTTATTTTCCTGGGCTCCAAGATCACCGCAGATGGTGACTGCAGCCATGAAATTAAAAGACGTTTACTTCTTGGGAAGAAAGCTATGGTGAACCTAGATAGCTTAATCAAAAGCCGAGACATCACCCTGCCAACAAAGGTTCACATAGTCAAAGCGATGGTTTTCCCAGTAGCCATGTATGGCTGTGAGAGCTGGACCATAAGAAAGGCAGAGCGTCGAAGAATCGATGCTTTTGAATTATGGTGTTGGAGAAGACTCTTGAGAGTCCCCTGGACTGCAAAGAGATCCAATCGGTCAATTCTCCAGGAAGTCAAGCCTGATTGCTCCCTGGAAGGACAAATCCTGAAGCTGAAGCTCCAATACTTTGGCCACCTGATGAGAAGAGAGGACTCTTTAGAAAAGACCCTCATGCTGGGAAAGATTGAAGGCAAAAGGAGAAGGGGGCGACAGAGGATGAGATGGTTAGATAGTGTCACCGAAGCAATGAATATGAAATTGGGCGAACTCAGGAAGCTAGTGGAGGACAGGGAGGCCTGGCGTGCTGTGGTCCATGGGGTCGCGAAGAGTCGGACACGACTTAGCGACTGAACAACAACAACAACAACAACTTCATCTGCTAAGATAGTTTGCAAGTACAGTAGCTATATGATTGTTTGAGAATCCATTACTAAAGAACTAGGAGTATTCTGATGCCAATGCAAAATCAAAGTTTTCCTCTCATACATCTAGTAAGTCAAACTAAATATTTAGCTTACTTAGTCATTTTCTGATTCCCCCCCCCCCCGTCCCGGCAGAGGTAATGATTAGCACAAGGCTATTTTACCCTGGTCAATGGTATAATCACATTAAAAGTGAACATAATCATAACATACTCAGCATTCCCATGCAGGATGTTATTGAAATCCTCCAAAGAGGTGTCGTAAGTTTTACAAGCTTGGCTCGATCCAAAAACACTTTGTCTAATATTACAGTAATTTTTCTCAGTAAGACAATTACAAATAGTTTACTGCACAGTGTGAAGTCAATAAATATTAATGATTATTATGTACAGAGATGATAGTTGAAAACTGACTGAGGGGAAGTTGAATGTCAAAGTTACCTCAGGGAACAACAAATGGTACAGTGCATATACCATAAGAATGACTCATCAAAATGCACACTTTATGGAATATTGTAATGGAGGCATTCACTGACAGACATTTCTGTTAGACGGACAGTCTGGCAAGGTCAGGCAGGTAGAAAATGCTTTCCATATTTCACATAATGCAGATTTACCTTCTGCTATGATTGAAATTGTTGTGCACTAAAAACAGGAACCATTTTCTAGCCTTTCTTTTAATATATTTTTGTCCATCCTCGCTAAACTGTATTTTAATATGCCCAGATTTATCACTCATCACATTTACTTTTTCTTTGTCTATCTCGATTGTGGGAACAGCATGTCATTTTCTTGTTACACGATTTAAGCATTCCCTGATATGCTTCAACCTCTTGTCTCAGATATTCTTTTCTGTTCTTCCCCTGTCCACCCACAATACAGCTTCTAGCTTGACACCCCTAGCTAGGCTCACTTGTGGGATTATCAAGCAATTTGTGACACACTTTCAGTGATTCTCAAAAAAAGGCCTGCATTCTCTTTAGTGGAAAGAACAGAGTGGAGCAGAAGACAATTTCTACACAGCCTCCCTGGTCTCTGTGCAGGCAATAATATAAGTCACTTCAGCAAGATATTATTTAGCTTGCTCTATTTCTTTTCTCCTCTGTGTATGAGCTGCGATTCCCATTTAATGCATGCTTGAGATCGTCTTGTGTCTTTGTAGCCCTTTGTGGGGTGGGAGTTGTTCTGAGTCTGCGAGTCAATTTTATCAGCACATTTCCATTTTCTTCCATCTTTTATTCAGATTCATTATCCAATAGAAAGCAAATCTGAAAATAGATTGTATAGAATGCAGGCTATGCACTGATAAAATTATACACCGGATCCCCTGGTTATATAAAAATTAAAATGTCTCACCTTCCCATCCCAGTTCTCACCATCTGCAAATCTGCAAAGGATGATACCTTGGAGAAGTAATAACCATTCCTTTCAAAAGTTTTCAAAAGAAGATAATTTAAGTGGATGGAGTTTGATATAGGCTACTACTTAGTGTCTGATGTTGAAACCTGCTACATGACATGAACTATTTCTCCAATGATTCTCAAACTTTTTAGACTGGGACCCATTTTTCACAATTGCACTCATGTTGGGACACACTGGAAGTGATGTCATTAACCAGGAAGTGATGTTATAGCCAGAAATGACATCATCAAGCAGGAAGTGCTATGATTATGATATAATAAAATGGTACCCCTGGAATGCAAACTGCTACTCTTGGACTACAGCAATTGCACAACCATGAAACATCCCTGACAGAAAGCAAGTTTAGAACAAAATATTATGTAAAACTGATAGAAAGAAATTTAACTAGTTCTTTCCTGACTGTTTATGCCCAATGACCAATTCACAAGAAAAGATTTTCTATACGTTTTATTCCTAGCAAAAATTACAGACTTCTTGCTCCATCAAATAGAAGCAGCTGTCTCAAAGAAATCTTCTTACTCATGAGTATTAATAAAGCGCAGTAAACAAATTCTCTATAAGTGACATCATTTCCACCCAGCCCCTTCTTAAGAAACATTTTTGGCTATGGTGCAAGTCCCTCTTGCTTTTCCCATTGCTATTCTACCAGGTCATTTTGACACAAACATTTTAGCAAAACAAAGACATACATATCCTGTTGTTGGAGTGGTTAGCATGGAATATTCCAGAGCTCGGTCTCCACCCTCTAAACCATGAATCTGGGTTTTGCAAAAATTATTGTGGATAAGACTGGCTGAGTAATGTCATGAGGCCCATAATGTAAAGAAATATTTTAATCACTTGTGAATTTTTATAACAACACCACTGAACTAAAAACAACTTTCAAAAAAATCTCACTGGAAAATTTACCCTCACTTGAAAATTAGGTTCCAGGAAATCCTCACAGATAGCAAATTCACAGGTAACGAATCATTGATCTTATGGTACTTTATCTGCCATCAGAAGAATCCAGCAGAGCAGAGGCATACCAGGGCAAAACCGCGCCCATGGCACACATTGTCATGACATCACAACATTGTGATGTCATGACGTTGGGGGTGTGGCTTCTCTCCCCCATGGGTTGCCAACTTTGGCCAAACCATTGTGGGGAGACACCACACCCCTGCCCCCTCGTTTGCCTCAGGAGAGGCAGGGAGAACTCCCTGCCGCCACTCAGGCAAAACTGCCTGAGTGGCAGAGGGAGGAAACCGCACGCTTCGCTGGTTCCCCACGCAGGGAAGGTGCACATGTTCCTCGGGCAGTTTTGCCCGAGCGGAGGTGGGGGGAAACCGCGCGCCTTCCCAATGCGGTAGCCGGCGAAGTGCACAGTTCCCCCCCGCTGCTGTTCAGGCAAAACTGCCCAAGCGGTGGCTTGGGGAGCCCGTGCACCTTCCTGGCGTGGGGAGCCAGCGACATGCGCGGTTTCTCCCCGCTACCGCTAGGGCACACTTGCCTGAGCAATGGCAGGGAGAAACAGTGTGCTTCACTGGCTCCCCAAGCAGGGAAGTCCGCCTTCCCAGGGAAGTTCTCCCCGCTGCCGCTCAGGCAAAACTGCCTGAGTGGTGGCGGGGAACCCGCGCACCTTCCCGGTGCAGAAGCTGGCAAAGCACACAGTTTCCCCCTGCCACTGCTTGGGCAAAAGTGCCCAAGCGGTGGCTTGGGGAACCCGCACGCCTTCCTGGCATGAGGAGCCGGCGAAGCATGCAGTTTCTCCCCGCCGCCACTTGGGCGTGCTTCGTCAGCTCCGGCATCTTCTTGGGCACTGTGCTGGGGGGGGGGCTGAGGGCAATCGGCGCCCCCATGGAAACAGCACCCATTGCTCTTGCCCACCCAATACCACTAGAGACCCTCAGGAAGATAGCAGAGTGCAGTAGCAACTGCCAAAAGATCTCTGAATTCTGTAGACACTTTCCAGAGTCTGCAGAGATCTTCCGAATGGCACCTGCGACCAGCATAGACTCCTTAAATATGGTCGGCAATGCTTCTGTTCAGAGATGTAACAAGGGTGGAGCCTGAGGGGCACCTGCCGCAGTGCAGTACACCAAGGGGGGTGCAATTTTCCTTTGGACCCACTTTAAAAATGTTAAAAAGTAAGGAAAAAAGCCCCAGACGGCTTCCCCTACTATTGTGCAGCAAAAGTGCTGAATTTGGAGTGCTCTCCAGGCAGTTTTCTGAAGTCCCTGCTGGGACTTCAGGGTTGCATGGCGGCCCCTCCCTTTGCCCAGGGTTCCTTGCCCCAGGTCCTTTTTTTGTCTAGCTAAGTCTCTGCTTCTGATGGCCATTTTAAAGGGGTCAGTGCTACTTGCAGGTGCCATTTTGAAGGTCCCTGCAGCCTTTGGAAGGTCTCTGCATAGTGGATACCAAGTGCAGATAATGAGGAAAGTAGTAATTCTGCCCCTTGCAGATAAGTGAGGTCAAAGATAGCGAGATCACATATAAAGAGGATTGACTGTAGCTGGAGATCCTAGAGATCCTGTGCCTAGAGATCCAGATTCAAGTCTGACTAGGGGGATGCACAGTTCTCCCATAGACATTATGCTAGATGCTGGAAAAAGACAGGTGCAGAAGTCAATCAAGCAACTGCTCTTATGAAATTCCTTCCCACGATGTATGGTTACAAAATTAATACAGAATGCATGAATGTTCCAATAGATATGAAATACTTCACATGCAAAAGAGAAAGGAACCATAGAGGAACCATCAATTTACTAACTCTCATATGACCTAAATTCCTTTATAGGTTGTAATATAATTCTTTCATTCTTAGTCCACATTTTTATGTCAAAGAAACCTAATTATTTTCCTGTCTCCTCTTCTCAATGTTGTTAAATACCAGCATAAATTTTACTGTCATGCTCAGAACTTCTTCCATTTCTATTGAAGCTAGCTACATTAGGATTCTTTTTAAATTCTTTGTGTTATGGCTGTTCATTCTATCTGCCTATTTGTCTGCCTTCTCTTTGCAATGATTTTTTTTTCATAATCTTTCTACAATGATTGTAAGTTGTCATTTTCAAAAATTAAAGTGCACAGTTGCAGCTATAAAATTGGGGTGTTCACTGTGCATTTCTTCATATTTAATAGCCACTCCTCCAAACTAAGGAATTACAGCTCTGTTATGAACCCAGTGTGACCCATTTGTAAGAGTTAGGGCACAATCCTCACCAACTTTACTGCACCGTGGTAAGGGCAATGCAGCTCCGAATTAAGGGAACAAACATTCGCTTACCTTGAAGAGTCCTCTGTGACTACGACTACACTACACAATGCAGCATGTGCCCCATTGGCACAACTACGTCAGCGCTGGAAAGTTGGTTAGGATTGCTCCCTTAATCCATTAATTTAAATGGTGGGATATAATCTACATTGTCATCCTTCCTTTGGACAAACAAGTTGGATGAGATATTCATATTGGAGCACATGCAGACATCTGACTAGGTATCAGAGGGGTAGCTAAAGAAGTGCAGGGGGTGCAATTGCAACGGGCAACAACCTTTAGGGGGGGCAACAAACTGAGCTTGACATTAATGGCCAAAATTGTGAAAATCTTGATCTGTATGAATAATACCATCATGTTATATATCATTGGAAAGGTAATTTAATGCAAAAATGCAACAAAACAAACCAGAGTGCAATATCTTTACTCTATCAAATGTTATGGCCAAAAGAAAAAACAGAGAAAATGAAAATACAACTGTGACATCACTTCCGGTTGTGATGTCACCAGTGATGTCATTCAGGGGGAACGGACCAGAACGGGCGTTCCGGATCCTAACGGGCTCCGTGGCTGGTTCTGGGTTCCCGACAAGTGCCAATCAAAAGTGAGTTCCTGTTCCTAAATCATTTGAATGACACAACTGGACATCACTTCCAGGGCAACATCTTGCCCTCTGCCCTGGGCTACACTTTCATTAGCTATGCCCCTGCTTGGTACGAATTTTACCTGCCATTATAACACTGCTTGCTGCACTCTAATTCTAATGCTTGGCTATTGCAGAGCAGAACTGGACCCCTGGACCCCACTTGTCATGGAACGTCTTGTTACTCCACCCTCTGAAGAGACTACAGTGAGGCTAAGAAAAAGCAAGCAAGCAAGCAGACAGTATTTATGTACCGCTTTTCAACAAAAAGTTCACAAAGTGGTGTACAGGCAAAAAAGAAAGAAAGTGAAATGGCTCCCTGTCCCAAAAGGGCTCACAATCTAAAACAATGCAGAACACCAGCAGCAGCAGCCACTAGAAAAGACCCTGTGCTGGGGTGAAGAGTGACTGTTACTCTCCCCCTGCTAAATCTAAGAGGAACACCATTTGAAAAAATGCCTCTTGCCCAGATAGCAGGGGAAAACATCTGCCAAGATGTACACATTCTACATTGACCCAATAAATGGTGTATTTTGCATCATTCTCATATGTTGCACTTTCTCATACGGTCCACAGGGAAAAAATATTATTTTATATTCCCTTGCACTGGGATCAGGTCCCAGCACTGGTTCTATGCAGGAGATTTGTGCTAAATTTGAGACTCCCTTGCATGGTTCTGTAGTAGTAAACGTACACATGCATCGGGTTGGGATATCAGATATGCAAAACCCTTCTCAGTGATCCTTAGCTGTGTACTAAGCTTTTCTCATTACTAGGAGGAATTTGTGCTTAGTGGAAGAGGATATCTAGACCCCATTCTGCATCATCCCAATTAATACGGATGAACATCTAGGTAAATATGGTAAAAGATTGCAATCTGATTTTGCCTCCAGTGAAGCAAGAGTTTTCTTGATGAAACTCCAGTAATTCCCATGACATTCCTCCTGGCTTCTATTTGAAGGCATCCCTTATTTAAAGTAGTATTTCATGTTTCGTTTATATCACAGGTGATTTCTCATTACCATTCTAAACATCTAATCAAAGAATTTGCTCCTACTGTTAATAACTTTCAAGTTTTGTTTTCCCCCCTCAAGCTACAGTGTTATTTGCACTTCAAATTATACATGTTTTATTTTTCTCAGGCATTCGGTTTTATGTTGTCTGCTAGAATCCAGTCATTAAGAGCATTTAGTGAATATTGCTCCAAAACCTATGACAACATTCAGTCTCAACCTCTGTTTGCTCAGCTTGAGAAATGGACTGAAGGACTCAAGACTTTTTCTCCTGTTCTTATGAATGGGATTGGACAAGTGTCTGTCAATGGCTCCTCACCATGATGGCTATGTTTCAGTATGCCTCTGAATAGCGGGCTCACTAGAGGTACCTCTTGGGTGATTTTAGGAAACAGGATGCTCAACACCACAAGCCTTGGGACTGATCCAGCATGCCTTTTCAGCATGCACTGAGCCTCACCACCACAAAGATGGATGGCCAGCACTCCTGCAACACCAGCTGGCTAGTTTTCTCAGAGTGGGGTGGGAGTTGGGAGTGGGCGGAATGGGGCAGAGTGAAGGCGGACTGCGGGAAGGAGTGGGCCTGGCAGGGGGGTAGGGACTGTTGAGAAGTTAGCAGAGTAGAACCCCGCAGAACAAAGGCAGCTTTCCACAGCGCAGGCTGCGACACAAAACGCAGGGCAGCAGGCTCACAACTCAGGCTGGTACGGCAGATAACTGACTCCCACCTCTGGAATGTGTAGGAGGTTGGGAATGAGGCTGCAGACACAGAGGCTTTGCAGGAAAAAGGTTTTGTATTGACGCACAAGAACTTGGAGCAGTTACAGAAAAAGTAACAGCAGGCAAACAATTCCACACAGGAAACTTTGATGCAAAAGTATAAACAGCACACTTAACATAGTCAGTGATGCAAAAAGGGTAAACAATCCAGCAGAGTGCTCCGCAGCACTTGGTCTCAGATAGAGCAAAGGTGGTATGGTTCTTGGCTAGCTATATACAAATCAGCAGCCAATTGCTGCACTGTGGCTGAGGGTGTGGCAGCGTAACTCTGCCCCTTTGCACACGTCTCCACTCAACAGGTGTTGGCACTTAATGGTCACGAGTGGATGACTGTGCTGATTCCTCAGCCATGAGGCCTGTGTGCCATGAAGGAACAGAGTTTGGTTCAGGCCTAGATTTAGTGGCTAGCTTGACCAGAAGCTCTCAACTGTTTCAGAACCTGACAGGGACGGCAGCAGCCTCTGATGCCAAATCCTAACCCCCTTCCTGATCTGGGCAGCTTGACATGGGTTTCCTTGGCTCTGCACTAGCTCAAATGCAGGCAAAGGGCCAAGGAGACCCTTTGGTGTCTCCCAGGGTAAGGAAGCAAATGTTCCCTTTCCCCAAGGAAACCCCAGTGGTAGCCTCAGCGGCCACAGGATACAACAGTCACCATTTTGACACAGTAGTTCTTCTGGGTGCTGAAGCATTCAGGATTGGGCTGCCCATATCCAGTTGTGGGATGTCTAGGACTAAGCAGATTGTGGTTTAAAGTTAAAGCAATGTTTGTGCTAACTAGATGTGTAGATCTAATGTTACTTGATGAGAGCTTGTATTCTTCTGAACCCATCAAAACTTCCATATTTTAAGTAACCCAACCTTGGAGAAGCATACCAATAGCTGTAATAATACAGTTTCCTTAATAATAATAATAATAATAATAATAATAATAATAATAATAATAATAATACATAGCCTAGTGTGTGACCACTTCTACAATTTTGCTGATGCTCAGTTATCTTGCAGATCTGCTCATCTACAAATCTGGCTTTCTATCTGCCTGTCCATCCTCTTCTCCTGAGAAAAAGAAGATCTTTCCTCTACCAGCCCTCATAAATTAATTTTGTTTATACCTACATATCTAGTTAGCACAATACTACCTTGGTTGGTTGGCATGAGCAGGAGAGGTCACTTTCCAGAGGTACCTCGGTAGTACCTCTGGGAAGGAGTGAAAGGAGAAGGAGTGAACGATATTAGGAAGTTATGTGTTGCAACCTTTCCTTGGGAGAAAGTGTGATATAGCTAACCCCTTTCCCTAGTCTTTGCGTAGGAGGGTGAAAAGCAGTCCCTTGGTGACATCAGCAGCCACTGCTTCCATCATCACCCCTCTTATGTCAGAGGTATTTGCATGCTGATCAATCAAGGTCAAACTGTATTCATTATAGGCTTAGAAGCAAATGATCAAGAATAAATGTGGACACACACAGTCTGCAAAAACTGGCACAATTACTGCCTGAAAACATAATTCTTGGACTTGGGGAAACAGAGGCAAGAATTAGCCAGAAAAAGCAGAGAGGCAGAAGATAGGGAAGAATGGGACAAAGCCAGCTATGAAGAAAGGACAGCCCTCTTGACTTGCTGCATTGCCATCTACGTTTGGTGGGCACCTTGCCAGCGGTTCAGTAAAAATGTCCCATACCTAAGTAAGATTAGGTGGCAAGTGTGTTAAAATTGGACTTTGACTTGTACCAATGACTACTCTGAATGTGCAACACGTTACACAAAGCAATTTCCGCACGTAAGCAGAATTATAACGAGGCACCTCTTGGATGCGATTGATTAATGGCTCATCGCAATTTAATTAACAGATTGGTTGTGCTGCTGCAATTGTCTGAGACAATCACATTCAGCACATTGTCACTGGCAATGATGCATGCACTGCACACTTTGCCAAAGGACATATATCTGTTTGTGTGTCCAGAAGAAATCTGAGTGATAAAATGCTTGCAAAATGAAGAGAGGTCCCTTGTGGCTTTATTGGCCGAGGACTCGGGTCTTCTGCTACCAGAGGGCTGCGAAATGCCTGACAAAGAGGAATAAGGGTTGTCAGTCTTGGTTGAAACATCAAGCAAAACTGAAGGCCACACTTCTCACTTCTCTCAGTTCAGAGACATTTATCAGCACAACAAGGTCAGGAGGACTGCAATGCAATTCTCCTTTCATCTTTGGGTCCTTTTCCTTCTCTCTGTTGGGAAATGGCCTCTCAGCAGCATGGCTTGAGACTGCTCATTTTGTGCTGAGAAGGGATTTTGCAGGAAAATGAAAAATAATCCAGCAGGATCGTCGACAGTGTTATCTTAAACATGGCTAATATTACTTCCTTGGAGACAGAGGCAGGGAAACCATTTCTAATTTGTTTCTCAAGTACAGAGGGCTTGACATTTAGAGATAGGCCCACAATTTTCAGCAAAGGCATAAATTCCTACAAAGATAACAGAATAATAATATATTCCTGCCTTGCAACTGTATAGATTTCTGGGTGCTTTACAAATTGCAGCTACCTATGAAGAAACCCAAGGTTGGAACACTTCTGCCTTACCAGAACAAGTGTCAAAATGCAAAGGAATGTTCTGGTCTGCTGCAACTTACACTTTTCTCCTTTGAGATAAATCAATCAATCAATCAATCAATCAATCAATCAATCAATCAATCAATCAATCAATCAAAAGTATATACCGCTTTTCAACACAAGGTTCACAAAGTGGTTTCAAGGCAAATAATAATACAGTTAAATGGCTCTCTGTCCCAAAAGGGCTCACAATCTAAAAAATGCAGAACACCACCAGCAGCAGCCACTAGAAAAGACACTGTGCTGGGGTGAAGAGGGACAACTACTCTCCCCCTGCTAAATATATGTGGAACAACACTTGAAAAAGTGCCTCTTGCCCAGTTAGCAGGGGAGATAGGTGTGTGATAGTTGGATAGAACTGGGCTCTCCAAACCCCGGCCCTCAGGCTGGATCCATGGTTTGGGAAAAGCACCCCCCCCCAATTAGCAGCGATTATCATTCTGCCACATTGCAGCGTTGTCTCCAAGCTGCACTGTGCACAGGGATGCTTTGGGCGGTTGCATCTGCCCAGACATCCTGCAGCACAGCCTTCTGGGATGCTAGGCAATAGTGCAGTGATGAGGCTACTACTACTAATCACTACTCAGGACGAGGAGAGCTTTCCCAGGTCACAGTGGTCTCCACTTTAGAGAGTGCTGATATTGAAGGAAGGATGAGAGAGTTTTCGGTGACAGGTAAGAGAGTCGTCATTGCACGATGACTCCAAAAGCACTGTGTCTGCAATTACACTATAGGATAACCCAAAACGAATTAGAAGCAGTAACTTCAGCTTCAATATTAAGACCAGAATCTGGGGAAAGGAAGTGGCACCTGTCTGGGTGACATAGTGTGCCTTGAGGACAAAACAGTGATCCATCATGTAAAGAGGGGATGAGTAGGGGCCCAATCCTATCCAAATTTCCAGCACCAATGCAACCAAGGTAAGGGAGCAAATGTTCCCTTACCTTGAGGAGATTTCTGTGTCTTCCCCACCACCGCAGAATGCAGCACACACCCCACTGGGATTGCTATACCAGGGCTGGAAAATCAGATCGGATTTGGCTATAGGAGTATGTACATATGTCTGCCTGATGGACAAACCTTCAGAGTGAGGCAAAGGTTTCAGCTTCCGTCCCTGAAACCTTAGAAGAACAACTGGATGCCAGGTGAAGATAACAATGTCCTTCATGATAAAATGTCTATGACTCCTAACACTTTATCAGACTAACAGTGCAAGTGGTGCAGGCATGCCCATGTGGTGCCTGCATCCAGTGGTGTCATCTACTCCCCAGTAGACGGTTCGCTGGGCGGGAGTAGGGAGTGATTGACAGTCCGTCGATTCACTTCCGGTTTCTTCGCGCGCCCTGCACGGCTTTCCCTCGCCTCGGAGGGGGCGCCTGCTCGCCTTGGGAGATGGGTGGGGGGCGCGCCAGGTGCCTGGGCGAGCAGGCGCCCCCTCCGAGGCGAGGGAAAGCTGCGTGGGGCGCGCGAAGAAACCGGAAGTGAATCGACGGACTGTCAATCACTCCCTACTCCCGCCCAGCGAACCGTCTACTGGGGAGTAGATGACACCACTGCCTGCATCTCTGCGACACTAGTGGCATATCCAAACAATGTCTTTCCTATATTAAACCCATTCAGTGCAAAGGGGAAGGGGGAAAAGACCCTAAACCAATGGTTCTCAAAAATTTTAGCACCGGGATCCACATTTTAGAATGATAATCTGTATGGGGCCCACCAGGAGTGATTTCATGGCCAGACGTGCCATCATTATGACATCAGACCCTGTTGCTTTCCTAATGCAGCAATAAGTTGGATTATTTTTCAGCAATTTTCCAATCGCAAAATGAATCAGAACGAGAAAAGCCTATTTACAACTGTGACACAAGCAAAACAATCACACAGCCCTTCCCCCTTTCCAGCATCCCATCTTCCCATATTTTCAATATGGCTGCTCTAGTTGCTTCATGACCCACCACCTCAAATTGACTTGCAACACACTGGTGGTTCCCAACCCACAGTTTAGGAACCACTGCCCTAAGCATTCCATGGAGGTGTGAAACTGCCAGCACCCATGGAAACATCAACTCCTCCCACCAAGCATGAGGAGGGAGGTGGCGATTGGTAAAAATTGTTCCTCCCCCTTGCGCAAACAGGACTTCTTTCGCCCATGGAAGATGACCTTGGAATACAACCCAGCAACTACTGAATATTAAGAGATGGGAAGTACTCTTGGATGAGTCTATGACTTTATTGTACCTTTCAACTCAATAAATGAGTCAGCAGGACTACATGTATCAATAATTTCATGCAGTGTTCCTATGATCATTTTTTGCTTCTTTTGTTTGGCTGGAGGGTCAGTGGCCTGAAAATCAACAGATAAGAAATCCCATTTGCAGACACCCATTGGCTTTTTTTAAAAAAGCTGTACATTTTAGATAAATAGAAGGCATTTACGCCAGGCTCCACGCCTTTCTACCCCTAGAGAATCACTGGACTAGGATTCCAAGCCAGAAGAAAACTGCTGATCTCTGATCCACTGATTTAGTGGATTCTGCCACAAGCTTTGTCAGGTGTCAGAGTTGTTTGTTTCAAGAGCTGACAACCCTACAAGCACAAGTCAAATGAATTGAGCTTTGAAGACAACTTATTCTGCTTTCTCACACCTATGTTTACATGCAAGAGCATCACAATGAATTTGTACATTTAAAGAGACAGTTCGTTACGTACCGAAAAGGTCATTTAGTGCAGTCAATATATGACGTGTTCCCCCTTGGTTATGCAATCAATACAACTAGATTTTGGATAATGCAGATTGGGGTTTTTTTGTGAGCAGCGATTTCTCCAGAGCTCTTAAGACGAGGCTTTATAAAAGCAATGCTTAAAATAATAATTATGAAAGAGTAATCCTTAAGGGCTTTGTTTATTTGACTCTGTTTTGTCTTTGCAAATATCTATTAACATTCAGACATGTGGTGGTGGTAGCTCTGAACCGTGAAAAAACGTGCATTTAAAGGAAACTTCCTCTGACTCTTTTCTCATCCTTCTCATCCTGTATCTCATAAAATTCTTCAAGGTGGCAATCATTATCAAAACGATTATTCGGTCGGATAGTCCAGCCATTATCTGAATTGTTCATCCAGCCCTGTTGCAAACTCTGCAGCCTACATTTCCACCCTGTTTTCAATCTTGAGATGGCATGAAAAGCTTTTAACCTTGGTGTAGAACAGAAAAAGACAAGGCAGCATGGCTCAGAAAATCCTGGCAGATCTGTCTGAATGCACATGGAAACAGGAGGAGAAAATCAAGGAAAATGAGGGAGTTATTAGTAGCTCATTTCAATTTCGTTTAGAGTTGAGTGAGCAAATATAATATACTTCGATATATATATGTTATTAACCTGAAGGGGCATCTTTTCTTTTGAGAGATTTCATATCCAAAGTTACTGAAAGAATTTTTTTTGCCTCCTGGTTCTTGATGATTGATCAAATCATCTTTTTAAAAAGGGATTTGATGTAATAGCATGTCTAGTGCTCTTGACAGTCTCTCGGCTGTGAGTTAGCGGCATGCACATCTTCAGCAGGAACACCTAAGCTCACTATGTCATGAATAACAAGCACTAATAGCAGTGGGCAGGCTTAGGCTGTCCATTACGAGAGTAACTGAATAGCCTAAGAAAAGAAAGAGGAAGTGGGAAGGACAGATTCAAAAGTAGCTCACTGATACAACCTTTCCCACGTTGCTATGCTGGACCTGTCATAATTAGAGCAGCACTGAATGCACAGCCAGAGTGAAATTTGATGCATTTCCAAAATACGGTACACCTTGGAGTGCGCAGGACAGGTTCTGTGAACAGTGTTCCTGGAGAAGGCGGCCATATTGCTTCGTACTTCTGAATTTGCAAAGACGTATTGGGTAGAAAAGACTTCATACTTCATTATAACACTTTATTATTTACTGTGCACGGCTTCATAAGGACTCATTCATCTTATCTGACAGCTCCAGCTTGCCCGATTCTTTGCTGGTGAGCAAGCAGCAGCAATCAATCCATCAACAGTATTTATATATCGCTTTTCAACATGAAGTTCACAAAGCGGCTAAGGTAAATAATAATAATAATAATAATAATAATAATAATAATAATAATAATAAAGTCAAATGACTTCCTGTCCCAAAAGGGCTCACAATCTAAAAAAAATGCAGAACACCACCAGCAATAGCCACTAGAAAAGACACTGCACAGGGGTGTAGAGGGGCAATTACTCTCCCCCTGCTAAACATATGAGGAACACCACTTGAAAAAGTGTCTCTTGCCCAGTTAGCAGGGGTAGCAAGCTAACAATTGCTTTTGTGTAGGGGCATTTCCCAGTAGTAATGTATGGCTGTGAGAGCTGGACCATAAGGAAGGTGGAGCGCCGAAAAATAGATTCTTTTGAATTATGGTGTTGGAGAGTCCCCTGGACTGCAAGGAGGTCCAATCAGGCAATCTTACAGGAAGTCAAGCCTGATTGCTCCCTGGAAGGACAAATCCTGAAGCTGAAGCTCAAATACTTTGGCCACCTCCTAAGAAGAGAGGACTCGTTAGAAAAGACCCTCATGCTGGGAAAGACTGAAGGCAAAAGGAGAAGGGGGCGGCAGAGGATGAGATGGTTAGATAGTGTCACCGAAGCGATGAACATGAAATTGGGCGAACTCCGGAAGCTAGTGGAAGACAGAGAAGCCTGGCGTGCTGTGGTCCATGGGGTCGCAAAGAGTCGGACGCGATTTAGCGACTGAACAACAGGAGCATTATGGCCTGAAACACGCTTGATGCTGACTCAGGTCTGCCGCTGTGATCTCTGCACTATTAAAAGAAGCAAAAAGAACCTTACCATGCTTCTTGAGCAGGTTTTTTTAATTTGTAGAAGTGAGGGGCTTTTGGTTTCATTTAAAGAGACCGTGCAAATGAAGGAGCTACTTTAGCAGTTCCCAAAGTGGTGGGTTGCAACCCACCATGGGGAAACTCAAACTGGCTATTCCCTCTTAAGGGGGTATGAATCAGGTTTTGCCTCTTTACCAAGGTTCCAGTCACTCTGAGGGATGGCGAACTTGATTCACAGGGGCGTGGCCCTTTAATGGGTCTTCTGAAGGCACTGTAATTGAAATTGAAAATCAGACACGTGTACTGATCACAAACTGGGGTGATTTCAAACAGTGAGGAGTCCTGCAGAGGGGGCTGTGGGCCTCTCGGACCCTCCCCAAGGCCAGCACAACTCACCAGGTAAGAAGCCCCTGGGTGTGTGCCGGCAATGCCAGGCCCCACCCCCATACATATTTGCTGTCCCAAAGCCCCAGTTGGACTTGGGAAACCACTGAGTAACTTCATTCACTTGGTCCCTGTAAATCAAACTGGAAGTCCCACACTGCCATGTTTAAGGTAGCTCAGGTGGAATCCTGACCCCCTTCCTGGCCTAATCCATTTTATGGATCAACTCAGACTTACACCAGCTATCGAGCTGTTGCAAGAGAAGTCGACCTATAGCAGTTGCTGGGGGTTATCCTGGGACAAGGGAACTAACGTTCCTTTATCCCAAGGAGGACCCCAGTGGCCAAAAATCTTCCGTGGGCTACAGCAGAAGCCATGCCAGTGCCACTGCATCACATTGCAATGATTTTGTTAGAATTGGGCTGTTAGACACAGTCATATCATTGGTCCACCTAGTCCAGTGGTCCTTCAAATACCTGGTAGGGGTATTTCCTAGACTGGAGATGCCAGGTGCTAAATCAGGGCATGTAAAACACATGCTCCATCCACAATGCTTCTTTTGACACCAAATGCATTTACTTCTGACTGCAGCGATGACAGGCTTGCCTTCTGCCTCCTAATTTGTGGCATTGCTGTTGAATCACCCCAGAGAGACATTGCGCTGCTTCATGTTCTTTGTGCTTCATGGCACCCAACAGTGTGGAGAGAAGGATGTATAGAAAGGGGGTACTGCCAGTGCTGCCGTTTGTGCCTGAAGACAGTTTGCATCTTGCTGCTCTTTTTTTTAATAATAGAAATTCAGAACTCCCACTTCTGAAGGAGCAATTTTATTATAAGGATTGTGCATTGTGTATTATTTTATCACCACCCTCCAATGTGTAAAGCTATTTACTCCTCGCAGAGATAATATTCTCTCGTTTTCTGTTTCTTCTCTTGCTCTAAAACCTGCCTAAAGTCTTGATGTTCTTCAGCCCACACAACCCATTTTTATAATGATGTTGTTTCCTCTTCAGTTTCTCCTTTATGTCTTGATGAAAACTTTGCCATGGCTTTATTGTTTGGTAAAGTACTATTTGCAATTTTCCATTTTACCCTGAAGAGCTGCAGCTTTCTTAATGGTTACCATCCACTAATGACAAGACTCCATTCTGTTGAACATGGGCAGCCCAATCCTGCATTTCCTGGCCATCACCGGGTGCAGCAGTAGCCAAATAGCAGCCACCCATGGCAGTCGGTTGCGAGATAAGAGGCTCCATGGGGAATTCATCTCCTTCCCCCAAGGAAAGCCCTGCTGCCCGCAGTAGGGCTCCTTGACTCACTGCTGACTATTTTGCCAGTGGTGAATTGAGCAACCCCATTTCGGGATGCTCGGTTCAAGGTGAGGCCTTGGATCCGCAGTGGAAGCCACCACTGGGACCCCTCCCCTCGCGGGGCAGCTCCTCCCCTTTCCCACCCAGTTCCTCCCACTCCCTGCCTTCCCCTGCCTTAAATGGGCTTACTGGTGGCCTGCACTGCTGGAGCCTCTGCCATTCCACTTGTATTGGGGCCAGGTGCTAACTTAGCACTGCCCCAGCATGAGCGGTACAGTGTGGCAGTCGTGCTTTACAGCATGTTCGTGACAAATTTAGCCAACAGTGTACACATACTCTACTGCCGGCAATAAGGGCCCCAACTCAGAATTCCTCGTCTAACTGAAAAAGTACCATCAATTTATTAGCCCAAATTATTCTTAGAATTCTCAGGATATTATTATTAAGATTTCTATTTATATGCTTTAAAAATATAAGTATACTATGTAAACTACTTTGTGAACTATTCCTATTGAAAAGCAGCATATAAATATAAAGTATATATTTATATGCTCTTTTTCAAAAGGGGTAGTTCACAAAGTAGTTTACACAGTAAAATAAATCAATAAATGGTTCCCTGTTCCTAAAGGGCTTGCAATCTTAAAAATAAAAATGAAACAGAAGAGATATAATACCAATAACAGCCACTGGAAAAAACACCATGCTTGGGTGAAGAAGGACAGTTGCTCCCCCACTGCTAAATAGGATAACTCTTTGCCCAGTTAGCAAGGGTTATTGTATATTGTTAGATTGTTTACAACTTGTAGTCAATTAAAATGAATGCAAGATATTCATGAAGGAAATTACCTTATTTGCTATCAAACCTTTTGGGTCAAAACAACACGTAGAACACAATCCTAACCTGGAGTTAGGCCAGCACAGTTAGGTCAGCAAAGTTTGGCTGCCACAAGGGACACGGTAAAGTATGTTTGGACCACTCTCTGAGTCAGAGAAGCCAGCACCCAGACGTGCTTCTTCCTCCCTGACTCTGAGAGTGGTCCAAAGTGTTTTATGGTGTCCCTTGTGCTGGCCAAACTTTGCCGGCCTAACTGTGCCAGCCTATCTCCAGGTTAGGAGTGCGCCCATAGAGTAATATTTCTTGCCTAATTTCTCTGCCTATGACCTCAGGAATTTCAGACTAAAAGCCATTAGTTTCTATGGGGTCTGACATGTTTCTAATTGCTTTGAATTTTCTGTGTTGTGTTCTTATATTTTCAGGCAATTGACAGCTCAATCTTGAGCAGGTCTCATCAGAAGTAAGCCCCATTGTGTGTTCAGAAGGGCCTACTCTCAGGAAAGTGTCCATAAGATTGTAGCCTTAGGCCTTCTAAGTATAGTTGCCTGAGAATTATTTTATTTGCCGAGACCTAGATGCCCGGAAATCTTTAATTTCCCTTTACTTGTCCAGTGATGCTCTACATTCAGACAAGGCATGTGCAATTCACACAATGAAGACTTCATCTCATTCATTAATTCAGTGTTTTGCATTTTTAAATGAAAAGGGGTGTCACCATGTATTGTAACAAGATAACTGCACCAGGAGTGGAGAGAGATGAGAGTGTCTACAGAGACAGATTAGTAACAGAATCATTTCTAGGACAGAAGTGAATGAAAATCTCTCATGAATATCTAGCATGACTAGATGAGACATACTGCAGTGCTTAAATGACAAAAAAACTCATCTAATTTCTTTTGTTATCTTATGATGTAGGCAGACAGTTTGGCATATATTGCTGTGTTTTTCCTCACTTTTTACTTATCTACAGAGCAGGATGTCTGGCAATTTTAAGGCACTTTCATGTTTCTTTTCATCTTACCTAAATCATTAGTCTTTTTGAGATTACCCAGATCTGTGAAAAGGAAGAGAACAGAATCCACACAGCACAGCAGGGTCTCAGTAAAGACTCTCTTAAAATGGCTCCTGGTTCCTACAATGTAAGGAAGATTAAATGAGAGGAAAGGTAAATGTATAGCTTACATACACATTTTCGTGAAACCACAATACATTATGTTGTATTTTAACCTGCAATGAAGTTTTCCTGGCTGTCAGTTTCAATAAAACAGAGTGCTATAATTAGATACAGGTATCAACATTTTCTCAGATTTACATATATTAATTCTGGGAGACACACCTGGTTTCAGGGTATTGTGCCAACACCATCCTTATAACCAAAGGCAATAATTTTTGCTACTGATGTGTAGCCATGAATAATTGAATGAACCTGCCTTCCTCAAGCCTTACAATGGCCCCTGAGTGCAAAAGATCAGGCCACTCATTTATTCAAGAGATGCAATCATATTTTTATTTAATGTCCATTTTATTGTATTATTGATCTCATAAAGTTAGATGTTCTCTCCCCCCTACAACCCCCCCCCCAACATTCTTCAATGGCAGGCAGCAGATCTGTGTTGTGTCAGGCAGATGTGTGGTCTCTTGGGCTGCCTCTAATGTCATCTACAGAGGTCCACCTAAACCATCAAAATTGCTCCCCATCATTTGTTCCTCTGCATTTGACAGCTAGACTAGTGGTTCCCAAACTTTTTAGCACTGGGACCCACTTTTTAAAATGATATTCTATCAGGACCCACCTAGGTGTTTGAGAGTTAAAAAAGGAGACCTAGAAAAAAAATTATTTATTTATTTACAAGGAACATTAACTCGGGGGGGGGGAGACATTTTATCTCCCTATATTTGCTCATGCTTGCAAACTGCAGGAGCCGAGCTCTTTGCAGCGCAACTAGCAGCTATGTGATTTTAGAATAACTTCTAAAATCTTAGGGCTTGAGGCATTTCATTATGTGATCTTTCTATCACCAGTGTTTTTACTGGGGGCTCTGCTCAGGAATTCGAAACCCACCAAAAATTGGGTCGCAACCCACAGTTCGGGAACCACTGATGTAGACGGCGGCAACCAATTCCCTCTCTTCAGCCTTGGAGGGACTTGGAGGGACTTGGACATGGTGTATAATTGAAAAAGAACTAATGGACAGCAGTTCCATGTTCACCAGCCAGTGTGTGGACTACTGTGTGTCATCTAAAGAAAGATGTTCAATCTTTCTGTTCAAGGAGAAAACCCTGATTGAACATAGGAAACATAAGAAGCACTGCCCAGATCTTCCTACTGCCTTTTCATGCTGACCAGGTATGAGGAAAATTAGTTGAAAATCTTTGCCTAGGATTAATGTGTTTGCTGAGTATAAATGTTAAAGTAAAATATCTTAAAGGGTTTCTTGTGTGATCAGAGTGGGAAATGGCCATACCATTTCTTTTTGTACAAGATCTCCTTACACAGGGCTTATCAAGTTAGCTGATTAGCCCAAGTCATCTTAACCAGTAGATGTGTGACAGCTGTGTGGTTTAGGAAAGTATTGTGCCATGAGTGATGTGGTGCATGTCAGTAGGCTGATAGGTTAGAGTAAAGATTACTAGGTATAAAGGAGGGGCTGTTTCATGAGTTGGGGTCTTCAATTTTCTTTCCCTTCCAACTTCCTTGTTCTTTGGGGGAACCGGGACTGAAGGAATTGGCGTCAGCCTGGTGAGATATAGTCAGGCTGTAGCTAGTTATTGCTTTATTATTTTAAGTGTCCATGTGTCTGTATATTTGTGTTCTATGTTGTGTTTGGAAATTGCAAGTGCCTATTAAGGCATTTGCCTTCTGCAAGGGCAGAAGATTTAGTCGAGAGGGTTAATGCCTCCGTTTGCCTGAAGGTAAGAGCTGAAGATCTGAAGGTTGCCAGTTCGGGACTACCGGAAGTCTCTGTGAGCGGCAGACCTTGTAAATTGCAACTGATTAACAGCTGAGCTGTCTCCGGCTGCCTTGTGTGAGGGGGAGTTGTGCCAAAGTCAGCTGCTTCTCTGGTGGGAGCAGGGAAGCCGCTTATCAGCCAGCAAGAAGACAAACGGGTGGCCAGAAAGTGTGTGTCGTTCTTGGAAGATAGAACGTTTCTGTAAAAATTGTAAAAACCTTTGGGTTTCTGAATAAAGTCTGCCTATGTAAACCGCCTTGAGTTATAGTCATTAGAGAAATCTGGTGACCTAAGAAAGGCGGTATATAAATACAAGTATTATTATTACTATTACTATTACTATTACTATTATTATTATTTAATAAACTTCCTTTATCTTTTTCTAAATTTGGCTAAATTGTGTGTCAAGGGATTTGTGAATGAGAGTCAAAATCCAGCCTTGAGAGACTTCACTGCTACTAAAGCAGTAAAACAACTTGCTTATTGCCTTATGCTACCATTGAGATAAAAAGAAATGGGGGTTGCCTTTAACACCAGGATTTACCCTTGGGCTGCCCATACCCTGCACTGCTGGATCCACATCGCTTCCAGGCCAGCGGTGTCCAAATCTGGCTTGGGACGGTCACACTATGGAGTAATTGGAATCACCACCAGGTGGTTCCCGATACCACAGTCCTTGCTGATGTGGTGTGAATATGTTCCTCGTGGTCTAGCCCCCTACTGCCCAACTAACTCCTATACAGAGAAACTACCAGAGTCAAGCAAAGAATGTTGTTGCTTCCTACACCTAAGATGGTAGCCCATTGAAAGGTATGATACTGGTTTAGGAAGGAGCAATGCACATTGTTGCCAAACATCAAAACTTCACATATATGCTCGGACAGTGGTTCTTAAAGTTTTTAGCACCGGGACCCACTTTTTTAGAATGGCAATCTGTCCAGGATCCACTGGACATGATATCATGGGCCGGAAGTGCCATCATTGTGATGACAGAGCCTGCTGCTTTCCTGAGAATAATTGAGATGAACAATTAGGCAAGGGGTGGAATAAAGGAAAGTAATTTTCCACCTCACACACCAGAACCAGTGGACACCCACTAAAATTGACAGCGCAATCCTAAAAGGTGTGCAGTGGCGACGCAGCCACTGCAGCGTGGGTTGTGTTGAGCCCGCGCAGTGCCTTCCTTGCGTTGGCCAAAGCCAGCTGGCTTGAGGAAGGTGCCATTGTTGGACAAGGAAGGGAGTGGGCAGGGTAGGGTGATTCTGGGCGGGATGTGGAGAGGGATGTGCTAGCAGATGTGCCAGCCCGGGAGGGATGCGGGCCTTGGATTCTGCCATAAGGCCAAATCCCGAGGCCTCCTTGCCTGTGGAACTCCTTGCCACAAGATGTGGTGATGGGGTCTGGCCTAGAGGCCTTTAAAAGGGCATTGGACAGATTTACGGAGGAAAATTCCTTCACTGGATACAAACCAGACTGCTCCTGGTTTTAGAAGTAGGCTACCTCAGAATGCCAGTTCCAAGGGAGTGGTAACAGGATACAGGTGTCTTATGTGCAAACAGAGGCACCAGATGGGCCACTGTGAGATACAGGAAGCTGAACTAGACGGGCCCTTGGCCTCATCCAGTGGGGCCTTCTTATGTTCACATCACTCATTTGTCCCACACAACACTTTACAAATACAATCCCTTTATATAAATCACATGGAAGCAGCTCCTACACTACAGTAGGAATATAAGAATTATTTCACAGCCTAGCACAACTTTATAGGTCAAGTGACTAATTCTGAAGGGAACCTCCAGCTCTGAAGCGGATAGGGCTTACTCTTTCAGAGCCACTCACTGTTGCACTTCTGGGTATGAGAAAAAGTTAAAACAGCTTTCATTAAAACAAACGTCCCTGAAAAAAGAGAACACAAGTCACAACTTGCCACTTTACCTGGTTTGCTGTTATCCGCAGCAAAAAATAGTTCCATGTATTTGCACTATTTTTATTTTATAGCCAGCTAATGACACTTATGAAGATCAATTAACAGCACTTAACAGTATTTCTCCTTTATGTATTTAAATGCAGGCGCCAAAAGGATGTATTTATTCTTCTGGATCGAAAGTGTACAAAGGCCAGCTTGCTACTTTTAAGGTGATGTCCAAACATTTTAATGTTCACACTTAAGTCAGTGCTTCAAATATTTTAGTAGATGATGATGATGATGATGATGATGATGATGATGATGATGATGATGCACTGGTAAAAATTACCTCTTTGTATGAATTTGCTATCACATTTGAATAGACAAAAGTGTGAGAAATAACTAGCATGGGTGTTTGCCAAAGTAACGGAAGAACTGCAGACATAAACTATATGGGGAAACAGTATGGTATGTGCTGTACAACTGGGCACTTACTGTGCAATCCTTTCCATCAGGACTGGCTCAAGCCCCCATTCCTGAAACAACTTGGCCAACTAATGACACTGCCTTCCTTGTAGTGATGCCACTGTCCTCTCTGCACAAAGGCGCCCACTTTCTCACTTCCCCTTCCACAGCATCTCCTCCTTTTAACCCCACATTTCCACTCCTGCGATTTGAAATGAAAGAGATGGAAGTGGGCAAGGGAGTGCGTGGAGAAGAGGAGTGTCCCAGAAGAGTGGTCTCCAAACCACAGCCTGCTGCTCAATGAAGAGACCATCTCTCAAGGTATGGTGCTTTCCGTTCCACACTGTAACCTCTTATCTTTCCAGCCAAACTTCTCAGAAATGTGCACCAGGTAGCCTCTTCAGCTGCCCATCATCCCAGCAGGTTTGCACCCCAATTTTTGGGTGGAAGTGGCTGCTTAGTGTGAGTTCTGAGAAGATTGCCTGGAAAAATAGAAATCTGCAGTGTGGAACGGATTGTGCCCAGATGACTTTTTCTCTTGATCTCTTAACACTGGATCCAGCCTGCAGCCTACAGCATCCCCTTATAATGTTTTAGGCCTCCACTGCCTTGTCCCCCCTCCCCCATGCACTTTTCCCCCCCAATATATGCAAGGTCGCCTGGCAGCAGCTTGGGAAGCTTCTGCTACGAGTATGACCCAATCCTTTGCAGCTGTACTGAGAAGTAGTCTCATTGCATCGCTCATTCAATGAAGCTTGGCTTCCTCCTCATGTGCAACAATGGAGCCACTTGATTGCTAGGAAGGAACTGCCTCCTAGTTCCCAGTCTTCTCCTTTCCCCCCCTCCCTGGGCTTTTCTAGCCAATCCTAAGGCAAGAACCGCTGGGTGCCTCTTTCTGTCTTCCCGCATCCAAAGAAAAAAACCAGACCATCCATCCTTCATCCAATGAACATCAGTGCCTTCAGAAATTGGTAAGAGAGCCCGCTCCTGCCTCCCTCCCCTGCCTCCTGCTCGATGCGAATTAAAAAAAGTTAACCCTTCCCTGCCTCCTGGCTGGAACTGCTGGCTTCTGGATGGGCCCACAACGTCTTCCATGCTGTGGGAAAAAAGTAAGCAAACACACCTACAGTAGACTCACTGGTTTTCAGGTTGTTCAGATTCAGACTCGAGGCATGCTCGAGTCACTGACACACGTAACTCTGTACATGAGTCAGCAAAACACAGGTCTTTTCACAACTCTGACTCGAGTCGTGAGACTCAAGTTCCCATCCCTGGCCTAGAGTTCTCAGCTGTGCCAGTGGCCTTTCGCTTATTGGTCAAGCAAAACACTGGAAGGCAGATGCAAGTTTCCTTCTTAGTGAGAAGACTGCTTGCAAACATTTTCGCATAACATCACCAAAAAAAGAACTAGAAACTTATTAAAATGAAAACATATGAAAATTGGGTCTGAAAATTCAGACAGGGACCAGGATTTATCCTGAGGGAGATTAGTTCTCTCCCCCCACTCCAAATTCTCATTTCACAACAGATCCTTACAACAGAAGGGCTTCATTGAATGCAGGTGTCTGCATCCTACGTAATAGTGATAGCAACTGCCCATTTATCCTGCTTAAAATGAAAAGGCCCTAAAGTGCTAAAGGATCACAACATATGCCATAACTGAGACCTACAAGCTCACATGTTACATTGCTAAGCACTATAATGGCCCTAAAAATGAACAAAGCAGTGGCTGAACTAGGCTCTCTTTGCAATTGTTTAGGGGTTGGAGGATATTTGCATCACAGTATATGCATTTATTATATAATGAAATGTTACATTCTGCCTCACTCCTGCACACATCACATATTATCTCACCTTTTTATCTTATGCAGCTCTGGGACCAATTACCAAATATCTTTGAAATGCATCAAGGTGCTTACCCTATGGCAACCTTACTCCTTGCAGGAGATTTCAGTGCACGATTAGGAAAGCAAGCTAATCAACCCTTTGTAAATGAAACTGAATTCAAAGTAAGTTTTCCTGAATGAGTTTCCTTTGAAAAGTATAAGAATTCCTTATTAAAACCCGTTTACTACCATTGGTGAATTCACCCGCCAATTAATTTCAATTAATGTTTTAGAGATTTTCAAAAAGTGGCTGCACCAAATTACCTGAAACTTGCTCTGTAAACAGTGTAAGGATAGACCTTTTTAGAGGTACAGTTGTTTTGACTGTTTTGAATGTCATCATTTAAGAAACAGGGGCAGAATTTTGGGTTTTTTTGTTTTATGGGGTGCCGTTTCTGAATCTGATTGGGGCCCCCCAAATCTGAAATGAAAGTTGCCATTTTAGCTTCCTGTGTTAGGGCAGGGGCTAACCTTTCTCACTGAGTCAACTTTAAAGCTTTCAGGTACAATTAGCACCTGTAATAATTTTTTTAATAACTGGCGGGCAAATACACCGATGGTAGGAAACGCGCGTACTTCAATTCAAACTATGGGCTAACTTTGTAGAGGCTAACTATCTTTTTACTTTGGGGGACAAGTTAGGTGAAAACATAGACACATATCTCCTAATTGTCCTGTGTTATTTTTTAATGTTCTGATGTCTTCAGAGACTGTGAATGAATTATTGCATCTGGCAATAAAAAATGTTTTTTATACTCCACAAAACTGTAGAAGGCAGCTCTAGATCAAATATCATAAGGCTGTAGGCAATTTACTACCATGTTTACCAGAATAAAGCATCTCACTAAGAAGACAGGCTTCATGAGGACAATTACCAGAAAGCTGCAACATGCATTCCTACAGAAGAAACTTGATCACACCTATTGAGTCCTCTAATCACTGACACGGACACGACTTAGCGACTGAACAACAACAACAACAACAATCACTGACAATTGCAGAGCAATTTAGAAAGAATCTGCATTTTAGA
>JAJKFI010000007.1:1075813-1087110 GCA_029204185.1 Lerista edwardsae | reverse complement strand
CAGGAAACTTTACTGTGCCATAGCTTTACTGTGCCATACTTCCCCACAATCTGTGATGCATCTTTGCTTTCAGTCATAAACTGTAGCTTTACCATTTACCTACTGGCTGAAGGGAAAAAAAAACCATGATGGTGCTTCTGTGCACTCATGACCCAGGTTGCAGGCACTGGCATGAGTACCTAGGGCCCAAACCTTCCAGTGGTGATCCAGCTGTACCAGTGAGGCATGTGCTGCATCCTGCAGTGTGGGGACAGTCACAGAAGTCTCCCCAAGGTAAGGGTACAACTATTCTCTTACCTTGGGGTTTCATTGTGGCTGCCTCAGCACTGAAAAATTGAACAGGATTGGGCACTTAGTTGCTTCACTGCCTCAGAGTTCCTCAGGAGGCCTCAGAGTTCCTCAGGCTAGTGACACTCAGTGACACATACTGGTAATAAATTATATTAGTTGTACAATCAGTCTTGTCAATGGTGCAAGAACACAGAAGAAGATTCAAATACGCTTCCTCCAAATCAGCACCTGGACACAGTCCAATGCTGGGAGATGGGACTGATGATTTTGCTTTGTTTCACACAGGAATCATCCTTGTAGCAACTAAAGGGTTATTTCTTGCCTCTGTAGCTGCTAGAGGACAAATCAATGTAATGAGAAAGATTTTTTTTTTCTCCACAGCTTGTTCTAGGGCTGGGGTGGGTGAAAGGTTGACCTTATATCAGTATATCAGTTCTGAAGCTGCAAGCTGCAGAAGCCAGCTCTGAAAAAAATAGCCTTTTTCCCAACATGTTTATAAAGCAGAGAAGGGTCAAGGAAAGTTTAGAAGACTTCTGTCTCCATCTCATTAGGGGGATGTAAAACAAGTACTACAAGCCTGCAAAAGACCTAATTAGCCAAATTGTAGCACTCAAACCTCTGCAAAAAATTCAGTTTTGCAAGAATGAACTTCTTACTCCAGGATTGGTACTCTAGGGCCCCCTTCTGGAAATTCCTGAAGTAAGCAAGCTGTATGCAAGTGAAAAATGAATTTTTTTTAAAGATTTTCAGGGATAAAGATAGCTTTTTTTCAACACGTCCATAGAAATTGATACACAGCACCATGGATAGCACACCATATTTGCACAGTAAACATTAAACTTCCAGTACCACTGGCGGGCAAAAACACCAATTTCAGTTCAGGTATATGGGAATACTTTGACATGGTTCCAAAAACATATTTCCCAGAGAGTGGGGGGGCTGTACATGCTTCAAAGGGCAAAAAAAAAAGTGCTGCACAGAAATGCCACGGTAGTAAATGGGTTAACCCTTTGCCACCACTAAAGTCCTAGGGCTGCTCTTCTGTATGGATCTTCCTACTGATGCCATGATGGAATCCCAAGATCCAGAAACAGTATTCTTTTGCATATCCGTTTCTAGGTAGAAACGGATATGCCTCTTGCCTTAAATCCATTTTTTTTTGGTTTTGCAGAATCTAGTTAGCCACAATGGAAAGCTTGATCTGCTCCAGCAGGACTTTTCTTGTGTCCCTTCACTAGTGGGAAATAACTTCTGTGTAATTAGAGAATTGATAACTTTGTTGTATTATCTTAGTGTGATGATGTGGCTGTTGGGGACATCATGAAGAGCTCCTGCACTTCAAAATGTACCACTACAGAAGCTCCCCTTCTTAAGTTCAGGCTTGGTTCCTGAAGTAATTTTGTTTATAAGTCCAACATCACCTGGAACAGAGAGAACACTTGCAAAACAGCAACTTGGCAATGCTGAAAATAGCCCAACCAGTCCTTTCAAATGGGTCCTTTTTAAAGGAAGGAAGCTTTGCACTGGTGAACCAATCAGAGAATCAGCAGATAATTTTCCCAGATCTTCTGGAGACAGGAAGCCCTGATCAGCCACATCAGTATCTCAAACATTTGTAGGTTGAAAGTACATGAGTAGAGGAGCTTCAATCAGTGGCATAGCTAATGAAAGTGTAGCCCGGAGCAGAGGGCAAAATGTTGCCCCCGAAATGACATCACAACAGGAAGTGATGTCACAGTTGTATTTTCATTTTCTGGGGGTTTTAGCCACAACTTTTGATAGTAGGGAAATATTACACTCTGGTTTGTTCCATTGCATTCTGCATTAAATTACCTTTCCAATGACTTACAACATGATAGTATTATTCATACATACCAAGGTTTTTCACCATTTTGGCCACTAGTGTCAAGCTCAGCTTGTTGCCCCTCAAAGCTTTTTGCCCAGTGCAATTGCACCCCCTGCACTTCTTTAGCTACGCCCCTGGCTTCAGTATATTCCATCAGAGATGCATCATCAGAATCTAAGAAAGTCCCATCACATCAAAGAGCTTGATCTGCAGCCAACTCAGGGCGCAATCCTAAACTGAAACAGTAACTTTCATGCCGTCACTTCCCGGCTGTCCCAAACTCCTGCCCACTGAGCATTGTCCCCACTTACTCCAGCTCCTGTGTGCAGCTCACCTGAAGGAGACTGTGTCCCAACCGCCAGGCGACCAACCACAGCCTGTGGCAATTGAGCATCCCTGGCTGCCTCCTCTTGGATCTCTGTGGCCTCACCGCTGTCCGCCTGCAATGCATCAGTTTTCTTTTCAAGGGCAGTCAGCCTGGAAGACAGTTTCTTCCCTTCCTGTTTCTACCCTTCCTGTTGGATTTTCTGGTTGGGGCAGCTGTGGCTGATGTGACCACATTTTCTGCCCAAATGAGCAGGCTTCGCCTCGCTGGGCGTGTGGCCAATGATGAGCCCTGCCAGCCAATTGGCTGGCCAGTCCCAGCCCGTGCCTTGTGTAGGGGAGGGACAAACCCGGGCAGCGCGCTATGCACATACAACCCACCTTCTCTTCTTCTCTGACCCTGAAAGCAAATTGCAAAACTTCTGTTAGCGGATTCTATCCCCAAACTTTGATGGGTGTCACATTCTGAACGCTAGGGCCATTTAGCAAACCTCACAGTTCTCATCAAATTGTAGCTCCCCCTTTGGCTACATTTTAGGCAAATCTTGATGATAGACAACCCAGCTCACATGAATACAGTATGCTTTTAAAATGTATGTGTTGTTTTATGTATGTACTGTACTCTGATTCAGCAGAGGCATTAATGCAATGAAACTGTCTTCCACCTACAAGATCCTAGTCCTGGAGCTGCAAACATGAAATAAAGTGGTGCTTATCATTTGTGTTGAAGGACTGCTACATTCATTGTCCAGAGTTGTGAATCCCAATCCGCATCGTGGGTTGGGATGCTGCATGCAGCTCCAGTGTGCTTAGCTCTGACAATGGTGATCAGTAAGGAGAACTCAATTCAGAACCTTTATGTTGTGAATGTGTGATTCATGCTGTTAAGGTTGCCTGTGCTAACATCTGTTTGGTGAACAGGAATGCAAAATCCTGTACACTATAATTGGAAACATTTTCTTTCCCTCTATTTCACACTTTGCTGTTGTGCTATTCTTGGTTTCATAAGCCTGTTACCCTGCCTTACGTTCGTTTTGGTTTGCTAGGTTGTAAATACATATATCCCTTTCATGGATCCCTTTCAGTAGCTCAATGAAACTGTGAGCTATGCCATGTAGGGTCACCCAAGATGGACAAGTCATAGTAGAAAGTTCTGACTAAACGTGATCAGCTGGAGAAGGAAATGGCAACCCACTCCAGTACTCTTGCCAAGAAAACCCCATGGATTATAGTACTAAAAGGCTAAATGATATGACACTGGAAGATGAGCCCCTCAGGTCGGAAGGTGTCCATTATGCTAATGGGGAAGAGCAGAACACGAGCACTAATAGCTCCAGAAAGAGTGAAGTAGCTGGGCCAAAACCGGAAGGAAGCTCAGCTGTGGATGTGTCTGGAAGTGAAAGGAAAGTGCGATGCTGCAAAGAACAATACTGCATAGGAACCTGGAACGTCAGATCTATGAATCAGGGTAAGCTAGATGTGGTCAAACGCGAGATGTCAATACCGAACATCAACATCATGGGAGTTAGTGAACTAAAATGGACATGAATGGGAGGATTTAATTCAGATGACCATTGCACCTACTATTATGGGCAGGAATCCCTTAGAAGAAATGGAATAGCCTTCATAGTGAACAAGAGAGTGGGAACAGCAGTACTGGGGTATAACCTCAAAAGTGATAGAATGATTTCAATTCGGATCCAAGGCAAACTTTTCAACATCACAGTAATCCAAGTCTATGCCCCAAGCACTGATGCTGAAGAGGAAGAAGTTGACCGTTTCTATGAAGACCTACAACACCTTCTAGAATTAACACCAAAAAAAGATGTCCTTCTCATCATAGGGGATTGGAATGCTAAAGTAGGTAATAGGAATAACAGGCAAGTTTGGTCTTGGAGTACAAAATGAAGCAGGGCAAAGACTGATAGAGTTTTGTCAGGAGAACACATTAGTCATAGCAAACACCCTTTTCCAGCAGCACAAGCAGCGACTGTACACATGGACTTCACCAGATGGTCTACGCCGAAATCAAATTGATTACATTCTTTGCAGTCAAAGGTGGAGATGTTCTATACAGGCAGTAAAAACAAGACCTGGAGCTGACTGTGGCTCAGATCATGAGCTTCTTATTGCAAAATTCAGGCATAAACTTAAAAAAGTAGGGAAAACCACTAGGCCCTCCACGTATGACCTAAATCGGATCCCATACGAATATACAGTGGAGGTGACATAGATTTAGGGGCTTAGATTTGGTAGACAGAGTGCCTGAAGAACTTTGGACGGAGGTCTGTAACATTGTACAGGAGGCAGCAACTAAAACCATCCCAAAGAGAAAGAAATGCAAGAAGGCAAAGTGGCTGTCTGACAAGGCTCTACAAATAGCTGAGGAAAGAAGGGAAGCAAAAAGCAATGGAGAAAGGGAAAGATATACCCAACTGAATGCAGATTTCCAGAGAACAGCAAGGAGAGATAGGAAGGCCTTCCTCAATGAGCAATGCAAAGAAATAGAGGAAAACAACAGAATGGGAAAGACTAGAGATCTTTTCAAGAAAATTGGAGATGTCAGAGGACAATTTCATGCTAAGGTAGGCACAATAAAGGACAAGAACGGCAAGGACCTAACAGAAGCAGATGAGATTAAGAAGAGGTGGCAAGAATACACAGAGGAACTATATAAGGCCGATCTAAATGTTCCTGATAACCACAATGGTGCGGTCACTGAGCTCGAACCTGACATCCTAGAGTGTGAAGTCAAGTGGGCTTTAGAAAGGATCACTAACAACAAAGCTAGTGGAGGTGACAACATTCCAGTGGAATTACTGAAAATCTTAAAAGATGATGCTGTCAAAGTGCTGCACTCCATATGCCAGCAAGTTTGGAAAACTCAACAGTGGACACAAGACTGGAAAAGATCAGTTTACATTCCAATCCCAAAGAAGGGCAATGCCAAAGATTGCTCGAACTACCACACCATTGCACTCATTTCACATGCTAGCAAGGTGATGCTCAAAATCCTACAAGCTAGGCTTCAGCAGTATGTGAATCGAGAACTACCAGATGTACAAGCTGGTTTCCGAAGAGGCAGAGGAACTAGAGATCCAATTGTCAACATTCGCTGGATCATGGAGAAAGCAAGAGAGTTTCAGAAAAACATCTATCTCTGCTTCATTGACTATGCCAAAGCCTTTGATTGTGTGGATCACAACAAACTGTGGCAAGTTCTTGAAGAGATGGGAGTACCAGACCACCTGATCTGTCTTCTGAGAAACCTGTATGCGGGCCAGGAAGTAACAGTTAGAACTGGACATGGAACAACTGATTGGTTTCAAATAGGGAAAGGAGTACGACAAGGCTATATACTGTCACCCTGCTTATTTAACTTATATGCAGAGTACATCATGAGAAAGGCTGGGCTGGATGATTCACAAGCTGGAATCAAGATTGCTAGGAGAAATATCAACAACTTCAGATATGCAGACGATACCACGCTAATGGCAGAAAGTGATGAAAACCTAAAGAACCTTCTGATGAGGGTGAAAGAGGAAAGTGCCAAAATTGGCTTGAAGCAACATTTAAAAAACTAAGATCATGGCAACCACTCCCATCACTTCCTGGCAATTAGAAGGGGAAGAAATGGAAGCCGTAACAGACTTTATTTTCCTGGGCTCCAAGATCACAGCAGATGGTGACTGCAGCCATGAAATTAAAAGACGTTTACTTCTTAGGAGGAAAGCTATGGTGAACCTAGACAACTTAATAAAAAGCTGAGACATCACCCTGCCAACAAAGGTTCACATAGTCAAAGCTATGGTTATCCCAGTAGCAATGTAAGGCTGTGAGAGCTGGACCATAAGAAAGGCAGAGCGCCGAAGAATAGATGCTTTTGAAGTATGGTGTTGGAGAAGACTCTTGAGAGTCCCCTGGACTGCAAGGAGATCCAATTGGTCAATCCTCCAGGAAGTCAAGCCTGATTGCTCCCTGGAAGGACAAATCCTGAAGCTGAAGCTCAAGTACTTTGGCCACCTCATGAGAAGAGAGAACTCTTTAGAAAAGACCCTCATGCTGGGAAAGACTGAAGACAAAAGGAGAAGGGGGCAGCAGAGGATTAGATGGTTAGATAGTGTCACTGAAGCGATGAACATGAGGCTGGGCGAACTCTGGAAGCTGGTGGAGGACAGGGAGGCCTGGCGTGCTGTGGTCCATGGGGTTGCGAAGAGTCGGACACGCCTTAGCGACTGAACAACAACAACAAAATACATACGTATAAATTTTTAAAAGCTTACAAATGTTAAGCATTTCTGAGAGATTTTGTATTTAAAGAAAATGAGCGATTGCGTGCTTGAGACTAATATAACCAGCATTTGGAGATGTAGAATATTGAATTTTCGCTCCCGGAGCTGACAGATGTCTATAATTGGATGACACTAATAACATTTACAGCTTTATAAGCCAAGATGTGGGCAATTAAAATTCATGCTTCAGGGGACCTTTGGGGGTCCATATTGGAAGAACTTCAATCCTCCTTTTCCTGCAAAACTAATGGAAATTGGAAGCCTAACCACATGTGTGCCAAACTCAGAAGCAAAAAAATCAGAACTGGCTGGCTGAAATAAAGTCGCAGCAAATTAAAGTGAATTTCATGAAAAAATTTTGTGTGTAAATTTTTGTGTGTATTTGAAGGCAAATATTTATGGCAAGAAACAAATGCTTAATACTAATTTCTTCCTGCCAAAAAGTGACAATAACTACTTGTAGCCCTACAGGCCATTTCACGCATGGTATTGCATAGCTGTACACCTATGGTTTTTGAAATGTAAAGTATGAGTGTGACAAGATGTGTTTGCAAACATAGGTACACTCCTCAGGGAGCCCTGATTGGCTGTAGCTTCCTGTTGAGTATACACTTGATAGGAAATGCACATTTGCTTCTGCATAATGTGTAAAATGGCCCTTCTCTTTTGAAAAATAATGTTGCGTAGTTTGGTTTGCCGCTACCAAATGAAATAGATGTACTCTTGTGCTTTGATCTGATAAATCATTTAAAATATCTATATTTCTGGGAAGTGGTTTGAGGTTGCTTGCTTGGGAGAGAGGTGATTTTTCAAAATGACTGGCATTCTTAATATTCGTATCAGCTGCAGTGGCAAACACACACTCATAGATTTTACCAAATGGATTGATCTGATCAAGAGATGGATAGTTTTTCACATAGAGAAAAAGTGAATCCCCCAAGTAGGGATAAATTTATCCCTACATTTATCAAGTCACAAATTTGTCAAGTCACAAATAGGGTTTGTTGTCCAACTGGAAAATCTTTGTCAATTTGAAATAGAAATTGGTTAAATTTTCATAAATTGGGCATAGGGTGTGAATAGAATAGTACCAAAGCAAAAATCCTAGATGATGCATTCATGTGTCATAGAATTCATAATCTTAGGAGAGGCATTCCCTCCTGTGTAAGAAAATCAGGGGACGTCTTTTTTTTTTTTTTTTTTTAAAGATCGTACATGTCACCTGCAGTTTTGATAAATACATGTAAAGGTTGATTATCCTTTATCTAGACTGCTTGGGATGGGAAGGTGTCCAGATTTTGGATTTTTCTGGATTTTGGAATAATTGCATAAATACACTGCTTCCTCTTGCTCTTTTCACTATGATCCATTTGGGTGTTTGCTGGCTACTTTGACATTTTTCAACAATGGCACACACCACAGAGCAGAGAATAGAACTTCCAGCTCGAACATAGGAATGAGCACAGACCTTCTAGTGTTCACACTACAGACTTTTTTTTTTTAAGGACAAAAATGTCCGGATTTCAGAATAGTCTCAATGAGGAATCATCTCTATGTATTACAATTTGCAGGTATACATCTTTTTAGCTGGTGATTTTTAAAAAAATCAATTAAATGTTGCAGTTCAAAAAATGAATGTTGAATTACTGAAAACATTTGAGAAACATGCAGCATTGCTATTTGTGTGGCAATGAGAAGTTATTTTCCTTGTTCATTCAGAATTATTCTTCTGATTATTCTCCTTGGTATTAAGCCTGTAGTTCCTGGACCCGATCTACTTCCTGGACCTGATACCCTGGCATGAGTCCACATGGACCCATACCGGCAATTTTGATAGCTCATGTCCAAGAAGGTGTTCCCCCCCCCCACACACACACATCACAGAGTGATGGTTTAGGGAACAATCAGCTACATTATCACCACCTGTCTCGTTTTTCTATTGCAAATGAGAAAATCTAATTCAGAATTTAATCAAAAGATCTTGGTTGTTGTCACAGTCCAAATCTCTTTGACCATTCCTATGCACCCCTAATTCATTGGCCAAGTACTCCCAGTGAGTCAGAAACATGTGTTCTCAATATACCTACCCTCTCAATAACTTAACTCCATAGCAGGACACAGTTCCTAAGCAAAAGCCAAATGTTGAGTTCTTGTGTACATTTACCTATCTGGCCAGACGCACCAAACAGGTGGGTCCTAACTCCCCAGTTCTTGCAATCTTGGAGCGCTCCATACTCCAGGGACTCCAGCTTCAAGAATCTGATTCATTCCAGTAGCAGACTGAGGCTACAATCCTATCCACTCTTACCTGGGAGTAAGGCCAATTGTCTATAATAGGACTTACTTCTGAGTAAACATGCATAAGATTAGGCTCTGAGTTGCCTAGGCCAAACTTAGATGAACCCAGCTCCTTTGTATTCACACTACACAGATACAAGCCTGCAATGATAGAATGGTTTATTTAAAGTATAGAATTAGAGTTACATATTCATTTGAAAGGCATTTAGGTATTCCAAAGAATACATTGCACACACAATGAAACTAAGCTCCTAAGCTTATTGTTCCTAACAGTCACCTTGATCTTTCTAACTTCTGAGCACAAAGCAAAGCTATTCTATCTGTTATACTACAGCTGAGGCAAACAGCCATTCATGATGGAATAGCAATAAGCAGCTTCCCCCCCTTTTTGCCCGATTTTTTTATACCTTCACTCTTAGCTAACCAGGGATTTGGACAAGCAGAAGCTTCCGTAAAATGATATCATCTATTGTTAGTCATTCTGACCCCTCCCAACTGGAAAATAATAGTTGCAGCCCATTTCCAATTAATGAGTTCTTGAAGATCCATCCCATTATCAGGCCTATCACCAGAACAAAATGAGATTCAAGATAAGGCACTTCTCAGCCTCCCAAGTAGCTAGGTTCCCACAGCAAAATGGCTCCAGACTTACAAAATGGTGTCAGACCTAAGTCAGTGATTTTAACTTGCTCTTCACAATCTTGTATCTTATTTAGTAGAGCAGTGTTTCTCAAACTGTGAGTTGGGCCCTGATGTCAGGCGGGTCGCAGAAAGCTGGGAGCAGCCATCTTGGAAGCTACAGACCTTACTCTTGCTATATTCCTTTTTGAGAGTATTAATAGTTTGAATTTTCAAGTGAGGCTTTAAAAAATTTTTTGGTTTTAGTTCAGTGTTTTTACATTATATTTTGTTTCAATCTTACTTTCAGTCAGGGATGTTTCATGGTTGTGCAATTGCTGCAGTCCAAGAATGCCAGTTTGCCTTCTAGGAGTGTCATTTGATTACATCACAATGATGGCATTCCCTGCCTGATGATGTCACTTCCGGCCATGACATCACATGGCATCACTTCCGGTGGGTCCTGGCATACGTGCCATTCTAAAAAGTGGGTCAAAAATGTTTGAGAACCACTGTAGTAGAGCATATGTTTGCTCAGTTCTCTGGTGATGGGGGGGGTGTTATGCGAGAGAGGGTGGCAGCTAAATTTTCTTGAGTAAATTTCTTGCATGATTATTCTCTCATGACTCATGTGCAAGTTTGGGGTAAGGGAGACAGAATGAAAGACCCTCAGTATGCACTCCTACTACAAAACAATAGTATTTTGTAGGAAGGAGTTGACTGCCTGTGCAAAATACATTCTTTATGACTCCTTTCTATGACAGCACCAGACCTGCTTCCATCTGTGCTATAGCCTCCTTCCTGTGCTTGCGTCTCTAGTAAATCACAGCGCCTGCTCCTGAGAAATATGCTCCAAATATAATAATACCCCATAGGTGTATTGTGATATATTTGCCCCACTGGTTCTAATAGTATGAAATTGCCCTAAAGAATGTAAAATGAGTAATGCTTGATGCACCTAGCTGAGAGGTAAAGATAAATCTCATGTGTTTTTAAGGCCCAGCTTCCCATGGAGACTTCATTTGAGCATACAGGTGCAATAAGAACTCAAGCCAAGGAGTTGCTACAGCTGAGCCACAGTCACCATGAATCATTTGACTGGCTATTTCAGTCGCCCCATCTCAGGAGCAGCTCTTGTAATGAAGCCATTGGTTTCCCTTTTCTTTCAGTGCCACACATTGCAGCATCCGTTTCCAGCCTATTGTGGTGGCTAAATAGAGTCACTGAAGAATCTAAGGTTAAGGTGCAGAGCCATTTCATTTACTGGGTTGTCAATATTCCATTCCTAATTTGTCAGCTAAGTGATGCTGTCTGGCTGCCTAACAACCTCTCAGCAACAGGAATTTGTTTGTTTCAATATTCTTGCCAGCTTTGATTTCCTTGGGATGGTCAGAAGTGGGCTCACAGAATGCATTACTGTCTTGGGTTATATTTCCTTTAGTTCCCCTTTTTCTTTTTCCATTTCCTCTGAAAGTTATCTTCTGTTCTAGTTGGGATAATGCAATAGATTGCTAATACAACAAATTGGATAGAAACTTCTTTGAGAGAGAAGAAAAATTCACTTTATTTTGACTGGGACTCTGTGTGTGTGTGTGTGTGTGTGTGTGTGTGTGTGTGTGTGTGTGTGT
>JAJKFI010000007.1:1050793-1066281 GCA_029204185.1 Lerista edwardsae | reverse complement strand
GAGAGAGAGAGAGAGAGAGAGAGAGAGAGAGAGAGAGAGAGAGAGAGCTTGCACACATGGTTCGGAACAAGGATATTCCTGGACTGGCATGAAGGAAGGCCATTTTTTAGTAGGGCCAATGGGGGTTGTGAGCCCTCCATTGGCAGCATGGTGTGCCTTATCAATTGTAAAAAAAAACCCTGATGGTGTGCCTTGACAACTTTAGTACCTTCTCAGTGTGCCATGAAATGAAAAGGGTTGAAAATTGCTTCTCTAAAGGGTGAGCTGCTATGTCTTCTTGGCTAGAGCACCCAGACATTGGGACTTCCTCCTCTGAGACACTAAAGTGGCTCCTTCCTTGTGAACCTTTTGAAAGCTGATGAAGATGGTTCTTATTTTGATGGACTTTTTCCTGTGAACTGTTTCCTGCTGTTTTGCTGATGCCTGCCTGCTTTTCTGCTTCCTACATTTCTGTTTGTGCTTCTTGCTAACATATGCTTCATTTTTATTGCAATTTCTTGGCATTTGTACACCACCACTTTGGGAGGTTCTCAGATTGAAAAGTGGCATATATGTTCGGCTTTGTATGTTAGCAGGTAGGCAGGGCCGTATTAACCCACGGCACTGTAATTAAGGGCACAGTCCTAAGTAGCGCTGGAACAGGCAGGCCCTGTGGGTTCCGCGGATCTGTGCCTACGAAATCTTGGGCACAGGTCCAAGGAAACGGCGCAGCCCAGGAACAAGGCCTTGGATGCAGCCTAATGGCCACATCCTGGCCCTGCCCTGCCCCCCTCCCTGGGCCTGCCTGCCCATCCCCCACCCAGAAATGCCGCCTGCCGCCCACTCTCCTCCCAGAATGGCCCCTGCGCCAGCCAGGTTTGTCAGCCCGAGTGCTGGAGTGCTAATGCGGGGGTGCCGGTCAGCGCCCCCACGTCGCCGTTAGTGTTGTACTGCTGATGCAAGGACATTGCGTCAGCGCTACGCAGGGTGTCGGATTGTGCCCTGAATAGCACTAAAGGAAGCAGCTAAAGGTAGCAGCATCTGACACACTAGAAAACTGCAACCTGAGAAGAAATGGGTGATCTCTTTTTCCATCTTAGTTATACTAACTACCAAGAGCCAATTTCTATGCATACCCACTCAGTAGTATCCATTATAGTCCATGGGACTTATTCCCAGGTAAGTATAGCTAGGATTGTAGCCTGAATCTTCCGTGATGATGACAAAACAGGTGATGGGAAAGGGAGGGTGAAATGAGAGATAGATGCAAATAAATGTTGTGACTTAGCCATTGGTTATACATTGCAACTCATGTCAAATAGAATAAAAAGTACCCTTTAGCTACTTTGCCTGTTATAATGACTGGTAGTATTTTTGATTTTTAAGCATGGCTATAAACTTGATGCATTGCTTGTCATGATCTCGAGATTGCTTCCTTACTTCCATCATTTATAGAAGGCCAGGAAATCCCAGTCAGCTAGAAGAAAAATATGCATCATAATTTATTGTTAGCTCTTTAAACACTGTATTGGACTGAGGGCCCAATCCAGAACCCTCCAGCCTGGGCAGTATGATGGTAAGGGCTTACCAGAAGCATTGCTGCAGCACTGGACCCCACCATCCGGGGGCAGCAACACAGCGATGGGGGCTGGTGGGTGATCTGGCTGCCGGCATTGTGCTGATTCCAGGCAGGGCAAAAAGGCGTAACTGGGCAGGGGGAGGGGCGGAGCAGGGGCAGAATCAGGGGCGGAATCAGGGCGGAATAACTGCTGCAGAGGTGAGGAGACCAAATGGCAGGTCTCTGGGCTTACCTGGGTGGAAGGAGCTTCCTGTGGCTGCCTGGCTGCTGCTGGATGCAGTGGTAGACATTTGGCTACTGGCCAGGCAGCTCAGGATTGGGCTGTAAGTCAGTGGTAGATCCCTCTACATCTTCCACACCTTACAAAGAAGCAAGGACATGCATATTCCATACCTTGCAAAGACTGAACTATATTTTACAGACAGTGATCTCAGAATATATGTCAATGTTACAACATTGTAACATGGAACAGATTGCCAAGGGAGCGGGTGGATTCTTCCTCGCTGGAGACCTTCAAGCAGAGGCTTGACAGGCATCTGCTGGAGATGCTGTAGGAGAATTGACTGCTACAGGCAGGGGGCTGGCCTAGATGGCCTTGTAGGTGCCTTCCAACTCTATGATTCTGCAATTATATGATCTAAGGTCTATGTGAACAGAATAAATCGGTAGTAGTCCTTTCTAGGCTCTGAGAAACCTTTGAAAGGTCAAGGGCTTTATTCAGGCTGGCTCTGAGCCTAATGAAAGTGTGGGGTAATTTACAGTGAAAATTAGATGAACTCAATGAAATTGATGTTTTTCTGCTCCCTTCTCTGGCATGGAATGGTAAGCCAGGAAAAATCCATAAGGAATACAAAAGGCCAAGGAAAACATGCTGAAATAAAGGGGATCAAATGACAGGGTCTGCATCAGTGTGGAAGGGTGATGTAACAGTTCCTAGTTTGTACTGTGCCACCCCCACTAATTCCATTTGGCCTAATGGGAATCTGCCTGAGAGTGCAATCCTAACCTGGAGTTAAGGCAGCACAGTTAGGCCAGCAAAGTTTGGCTGACACAAGGGCCACCGTAAAGCATGTTTGGACCATTCTTGGAGTCAGGGAGGGTGGTGCATGTCTGTGTGCTGGCCTCTCGGACTCCGAGAGTGGTCCAAACATATTTTACGGTGTTCCTTGTCCTGTCAAACTTTGCTGGCCTAACTGTGCTGGCCTAACTCCACGTTGGGATTGCACCCTGAGTGTCAATACATTCCTTTTGATTTTGGATGGCAGCCAGGATGGTGTAATGATTCTAGTGCTGGACTTAGATCTGGAAGATCCTGTTCAAATCCCCACTAACTTCCTGGGTCAGGGGTGGAGTGTTTGTGGGGTGTGATGTTGCACCTGCCATAGGTACTGTTGGAGGAGTGGGTGTTCCTGCAAAAGAGAGGAGCTGGAGCAGAGGTTTGCCCTCCCTCCCTCCCTCCCTCCCTTGTGTCTGTTTTGCAACAAAGTGGAGCATTCATGAATGCTGGGGGTGTGGCAGGGTGGTTCAGGGGGCGGAGCAGTAGCACTAGGGGTGCAGTGACGCAGGGGGTGACGTCATCTTGCCCCCATGGCAGTCAGAGCCTGTTACTGCTCAGCTTGGACTAGCCATTATCTCATTAGCCTCACCTACCCCAAAGGGTTGTTGTGAAGACAAAAGGAGAGAAGGAACCGAGTACACCACCCTGAGCTCTGTGGAGGAAGGGCAGTATAAAAACGTGAAAAATAAATAAATGTGAAGGCATCCTGTTCAATGAAATGAGTAGAACCCTACTCCAAGAGTTAAAAAGGGGACCGGCATCCCTTATGAAAAGTTCAGACCCAAACTTGAACAAGAATTTTGCTGGGTGAGCATTGCACTTCTTGGACTGCCTTATTTAAGGAAGGCTTAAGAACCTAAGAAGAGCCCCACTGGATCGGGCCAAAAGCCCACCTAGTTCAGCTCCCTGTATCTCACAGTGGCCCCCCAGATGCCTCAGGGAGCACACAAGACAACTAGATGCCGGCATCTTGACCTGTATCTAGACAACTAACCCTTTCGCTAACCCTCAGTATGGATCCATTGGCCTGATTTGAGTGTTCTGTTCCCATAAGAGCTCCTGCTAGCAGTGTTAGTAATCCGTGACTATTCAGCAGAGTTGGATTAGAACCTTGAGGTACAACCAATGTAATGTATCTTTTTTCTTTTGATAGTGTAAGACTAGAAAGTAAGCAAACTGATATTATTTCAGCCAGACCCTTAACATTTAAAAAGGATTTTCCATTAACCAGATGAATAATGCTCTGACAGAAAAGGGAAGAAAGTTAAATACAAATCTCTGGCTAATTCTGTGGACTTCTCGCTGTTGATCTGGGTAAACTTCTGAAATTCTTCCCAACCCAAATTCATTTTTTCAAGTTTTAAATTACCTGGTCATGTTTCTGAAGTGGAAGTGATATATTAAGAATAACTCTTTGCTCTGTTTTTAATTTCAGAATTTTATACAGAGCACTACAGAGGTATTACAGATTTAAGTTTTATTTCTGTCCTCCTCCCTTCCACAGTAGTGCACATAAGTGTTGTGTGGTGAGGTCCAGTAATGTGTGGAGGCACAGTGCACAGAGTGTGATGTCATGCCACAAGACATTCAGGCAGCTACCCAGAAGCCTCAGTGCCTTTGCAAGCCCAGCAGAGGTTGAGCTATCCTATGGGCCTTAGCACAGGCAGTCCGAAGGTACCGCCCATGTTTTTCTTGCAAAAGTTGCCGTAAGCCACCTCCAGTGCCAGCGGTAAGCCGTTAGCAGCGGCACTGGGTGAATGCCAGGCTAAGGCCGGCCCCACGTCACCCAGAGGTGGCAAAGCAAGCCAGCGAGTGGTAAGTGCACTGGTTGCCAGTGTAGTGGACTTTTCAGGTGGGGTGGGAGGGCATTCTTAGAGGGGGGACGGAGCAGAGAGTTGGACCAGCGGCGACCCTCACCGCCAGATCCTATCCTCCATGTTGGGAGCCCGACACAGCCTGACACAGAGGCCCTCCCCTCTGTGCTGGCAAAGTACCTGGCGCAGAGACAAATTGACCCATCACCTGCCCACACCCAGGAGATGAATATCCCCTTCTCCCATGGAGCCTCCTGTTGCTGCCTGGCTGCTGTGGGATGCAGCGGTAACACTTGGCTATTGCTGCTTGCACAGGCAGTCAGAGCACTCAGGATTGGGCTGCCCATCTCTTGGAAAACTTGGACAGTCTCAGAAAGTCTCTAGAAGAGACTACTGCTTGTGGCGGCGGTAGCTCAGGCTTCCCTGTGATCACCCTGTGAACCATTCAGAAACGGGGTGGCATCAGTGATATCATGCACCCACTACGCACCACTACGTGAGTACTGGTTCCTAGAAGTTGAGCTGGCCCCGCCCACTCGAAGCTGGCCCCGTTGGCTGGTTGGCTCAGCAGCTGCGCATGCGTACTGCACGCCCGCAGCCGTTGTCTGCACTTTCTGTGAGGAGGCAGGCAGGCAGGCAGCGTGGTGGTGGCAGCAGCAGCGACAGCAGCAGAGCGAGAGGACCAGAGGCGGCAGCAGCAGCAGCAGCGAGGGAGACCCGGGAATAAGGCAGCAAGTGTGAGAAGGTAGGCTGCCTGGGGCTCCCGCTCCCTCCAGCTGTGCAGATCCAGTGTCCTGGTTCCTCCTGCAGCCTCCCCCCAGCCCCAGCCCCCACACGGTCTTTTTGTGGTCACCCATTCCCCCTCCTGCTCCTTGCCGGCCGGCCTGGCGCTCGGTCGGGTGCCCACGTGGTCACGTGGCCCGGTGGGCGCCCGTTCCCTCTCCTGCTCCTTGTCGGCTCCTTGCATTTAACATTAAAGTTAAATGGCTCCCTGTCCCAAAAGGGCTCCCAATCTAGTATAGTCTAGCCTGCTATTTAACCAGGGAAGAGTTGAAGCAAAATATGTATATACACATCTCTAGAAAGCAAAGCAATAGAAGTTAAATCAACACTAACCACAAGCTGAAGTTACTACAAACATGATCACATCCATGGCAACCATCATGACCTCACCTCTGGCTATGACCTCACTTCCTGTCATGACCTCACTTCTGGCTATGACCTCACTTCCTGCCACGACCTCACTTCCGGCTTATGATGTCACTTCCGGTGGGCGGACCCCAACAAGTGCTAATCAAAAGTGAGTACCTGTTCCTAAATCATTTGGATGACACCACTGGGTGGCATGCATGTGCCATCACAGAGGAGGCTGAGCAGACAGGACAGGGGAAATGTTGCGTTCCCTGCCTCTCCTGACCGCATGTTCCTGGTGCACATGCATGCATAGATCAAATACTAAGGAAAAAAGCAGCTACTGTATGTGTAATTGCGTTAATGCCCCAGTCCTGTCCCCTGGTACTTGCACCAGTGCAGCCAAGTCATTTCCTATGATGGGAGGGTGGTCAGCAGGTCTCCTTGAGGTAAGGAAACATTTGTTGCCTTGGGCTATGCCCCCTGATGCCCTGTGAATCTTTTCAGACCTACACCCTGGTCCCCGCTTCGTGCCCTCTTCCAATCTGCCCTGTAACTCCTCTGCCAACCCTCATGCCAATATACTGGCCCAGTCCGATGGTCCTGGCAGGACTCCTCTGATGCTGCTGCTTTTTGGTGACAGCTCAGAATGGCTCACTTGCGGGACGCAGTTGCTGTCATAGGACAGCTCATAGGATTAAGCTGTAAAATACACTGAAGCCTACCAGTGTGCTTAGGCGCTTTTATACAATGACTAAACACTGCGAAACAAACTTGATGTGCTTTTGTTTTGTTTTATTGAAATTGACGTTAATGCCTTGAACATCCCATTTAATGGGAGGAAAAGTGGGATATAATATTTTAAATAAATGCATGTAGTTGTGACCGCAGTTATATTGATTCTTTATGTGTGGTGCCTTACAAATGTGAAGGAATGCCTGTGCATAACAGCGAAATGCACAAATAATTTTTTTGATGCAGTTACCTGCATGATCATCTCTGTAAGTTTGGTTTTATCTAATCACATGTATGCATTGTAACGTGGAAGCAGGGAAGAAGCAAACAAACTGTTAAAAAAACCTGGAAGTAAATGGTGCATGCTCTAATTCAGGAATGGATTTTAGAAGTTCTCCTGGTTGAATTGGAATTCAAGGTGGGCAAAGTGAACCAGAGCAATGATTAAGAAATGAATGGGAAAATTTCTCTCATCGCTCTGACTTGATTTTTTAAAATTTATAATTTGTTAAGACTTTTCTCCCTGTAATAACGGAAGTTGAAAATATTATAATGCGCTCTACAAATGACTTCCTCTGTGTATGTTGTACTAGATCCAGCTTTGCCACAAGACCCTGAGCAAGTTTTAGCATTTAACAGAGTTGCCCATTGGCAAGGTAAGATTTTTTTAAAATATTGAGAAGGTTAAGGTTATGCACACTCTTACCAACTGGACTTGGTCCAGTGAAGGATATTCCCTTGCTTTTGGAAGCAATTTGGATATTCTTAATCTACTTCTATGGAAATGCTTTTCATAATGCTCTTGGAATTTGTCTCCAAAAACAAATAAATGCAGAACTCAAAGAAATACCCTTCCAACGAACCAGAAATGTGAGACTTGCACTTACAGGAGGAAGCAGAAATTGTACCATGTTGATTACAGAGCTATGATGCATTCAATTTTATATACAGGAGCATATTAAAAATATTCAAATGATACAAGATTGAGGCACACTATAAATTCAGCCAAGGAGATAAAATATTCCATTTGCTGTAGCAGCATTTTGTAGACGGCAGTCCTGTGCCCTGCATTTTTATACCATTGTCTGAAGACTCACATTCACTTGGGGATGAGATTCTGATGCTTGCCTTTCTCAACCACATGCAAGCTGTTCACTTTTTACCTGGTCAAACCAAGTGGGCTCCATGCCATTAAGTAAATATATCGCCCATCCTCCCTGTGTTTGAATGAGTACCAAATCAGCTATGCTGCCAACTAGCACACCAGTTCCCAAACTGTGGTTTGCAACCCACAAGGGGGTCATCATGACTCAATTCCTGGTGGGTCGCGGGCCTGCCATGGCCAGGATGCTTCAGGGTAAAATGGTGGGTGAACAGGAAATTTCTTCTGTGTTGTGCATGCCCTGCATCTCTGGTTATGTTGTGCTGCGTTTCCCAAACTGTGTTTGCACCGGTGAGTTACAGCGCACAGTTTGGGAGACCCAGTGCAATGCAGCCAATGTTTTGGGGCGCACACGTGCCATTTTACCCTGTCGGTTCCAGGCCTCAGTGAGCCTCAGATTCATTGCGGACAATGCGGTGTGTTGCCAGAGTAAGAAGTTTTGTGACCTTTGTACTTAGAGCAATGGGGTGGAGGTGCAATGTAACTCTCTAACCTGTGCTGTCCCTACTGTGCAGAGAGCCTTGTCTATGTTGATATGCATGGACAAGGAAGCAGATATGATATTGGCATCGATGTTAGGGATGCTTATTCACTTGCTTGCTTATCATTTCGAAACATCATTTAGAAAAGCTGCCCCCCCCCCCAAATCACGACAAAGCATGAGGAGCCCCTGGGATGTGTGAAGCAACTGTATAAGCTGTGGAACTGCAAACATTCATCCCTTGTCCAAAGCCAGGAACTCCTGGCAGTGAGCAGCAGTGGCACATCTGGAGAGTGAGGGACAGCCTAAAGCAGCGATAGCAAACCTTTTGGATTTGCCATGTCAAAAACGTCTACCTTAACTCTGCTAGCATCTCACTCCCCACTCCCAACAAAAAAGAAACAATTATTTGCATATTCATTTATTTTTTAAAAAAAATTTAGTCCCATCATGCATGGGGCTATGCATTATATAAAGAAACATCAAATCATTACAAAAAATTACAAAAGACATCAAATTACAAAAAAATCCTCCTAAGTTGTTGCTGGGTGTTGGCAAATGCTGGCATGTGACACTGTGGCGTGTCACCTTTGACATGCGTGTCACACGTTGGCCACCACTGGCCTAAAGGGCAGCCCAATCCAGAACTGGCCGGCCGCCGGAGGCACAGTGGTAGCCAAAAGGCTACTGCTGCATGCAGTGGCAGCCAGGCAGCCACTGGGGTCTCCAGGGGGAGTTCACTGGGAGGAGAAGGGGAAGTTCATTGCCTTTCCCCCGGGGAAAGCCCCGCCGCCTGCAATGGGGTTCCTCAGCACACCGCCAGATATGTTGCTGGTGGTGATTCAATCAGCGCCGTCAGGCTACCCATGACTCCACCAGGGATAAGATCCAGTAGTGGAAGACACCTTTCGGTCCCACCCACCCCTTGTGAGGCTACCCTGCCCCTCCCGCCGCCCAGGAACTCTCTCCCACCCTGCCCAGAATCCCTGCAGTGCCGGTGAGGGGTAAGCTTACCTCTCGCGGATGTCGCATCGCCGCCTTTGGCTGGCGAGGGGCTGAGGGTGCTGCAGCACACCAGTTGGACTGCCGAAGAAGCTCCCTGTGATTGGCCCCAGAATAATTTAATTGTGGGTGAGTCTCCTTTAAGGGGACTTGTACTTATCAAGAAAGCCTTGTATAAATCCCATCCGTAAGCAGTATTTCTTTGTCTCCTTTGGCTGGTTATTTTCAGCCAGGGTCAGATCTGGGTGAGCCATATCTTACCCCCCACACACCATATGATGTGGATTGTTGGAGAAGTATCTGCAGTGAGCAGGACCACCCAATAGGGGTGCTACCTGTAGGGGAAGCTGCATTGCCAGTTGGTTGTTTCTCTCCCGATACCTGATGGACCATTGGTTTGTATCTTTTCCTGCCTCCTTGTTTCTGCTCCTGTATATCAATGGCTGCAGTTCCTTCTGTGTCCCAGGGTGCCCTGGGCTGATGCAGGCCGCTTGAGTTGGCCCAGGGCTGTTGCAAAAATTCTGTAAGGCATGTTCACCGCAGCCCAGGATGCTCTGGGCTGGCACGAGCACTTGCGCAGTCCCAGTTGCATAGCAGATGGCTGAACGTAAGTTGCCCCTGTGCTGGACGAGTTCGACCAGCTGGGGGCATTTGGGGGCAAGGGAAAGGCAGGGGGAAGGTGAGGGAGGTGAATTGGGGTGGAGGGAGGGCAGCCCCACAGCCAAGCAGGGGGGAGGAGTCAGGATCTGGCCGTTTGGCAGATTTAGCAGGCGCAGGTCTGACCTGCCTGGGCTTACCCCAGGATAAGGGGGCAAACATTTCCTTGCCCAACAGCTAGCTCCAGCTGCCTCCTACCCTGGGTAGGATGTAGCACAGGCTAGTCGGCCTGCCTGCTCCTACCTAGGTTAAGATTGCACTGCCAGTAAAGCTTTTTTTTTTTTAAGTGTGTGTGTGTGTGTGTGTGTGTGTGTGTGTGTGTGTGTGTGTAAGGGGAACTGTTTTATTCCCGCAGTTCTGTGTACAGGGATGGCCATAGTTTCTTTTATCATCAGGGTGTGCTGGGTCTGGAAATCCCTTTTTGCAGAAGTTTCAAACTTCCATCAGTACCTTTTCTGAGCCAGTTTTAATAGTGCTGTTTTGTGTGTCGATAAAGAACTCCGCTACTGAGCTGGAGCAATGAAATCTTAGGTGATAGCCATTTCCCCCCCCCCCCTCCTCTCTATTTAAACAATATTTTCCAGTTGAAAATAAAAATTTTGTTTGTTAGTGTCTTGCATTTGCAGACAAGGATAGCAAGTCATGCATGAAATTAATGTATATTCATGAGTGGAATTATGGTTGTACATGAAAGTACTACATTAGTGATTGGTAATCAACATCTACTTTACTTTCTTAAAGTTAGCATAGCTGCTAATCAAAGATAATTACAGCACTGCTATTTACAATGTTGATCACTCATTCTTTTGGGGGGAAGAACAAGCAGGGTAATTTACACTTTAAGACTTTTTCAAGCAAGCGGCACAAGAGCAGAACAGCCATGTTCTAACATTTTACCAATACAGTATAGGTTATATTAAAATGATGCTCTTATGTAAGATGGAGTCTCCATTGAAGTAGCACTTTCCTTCTGAGATCTGCCTAGGTTCTCCTGCCAACCTAGCAGTTCAAAAGCATGTAAAAATGCAATAGGTACCAGATAAATAGGTATCACTTCGGTGGGAAGGTAACGGCGTTCTGTGCGCCTCGCCGTGTAGTCATGCCGGCCACATGACCACGGAAGCTTGACCTCGGACAAACGCCGGCTCTTCGGCTTAGAAACGGAGATGAGCACTGCCTCCTGCAGTTGGTCATGACTAGACTATTCAGTCGTGGGGAAACAGTTACCCTTTTTTTCTGAAATCAAACATTGCTAGCTGACATTGAAGAACTAATTTTTACCCGATGTGATGAAATGTAGTGAGCTGTTGGCATTCTCCAGGGAAAACATACGAGAAGAATGAAATTCAGTCAGTTGAATTTGAATCTGCACTTTGACTTGAATCTGGAAATAACCATAACGCCAATGGGGTCGTTCAGGATCATAGTATTATAATCTAACTGAAAGGCTCTAGTCAAATGGATGTGCTTATGTGCTTCACTGTAAAGTGCACATATGTGTAGGACTGCACATGTCCTTTAAAACTCAGAAGCAGTGGCTGGGAAATGATTGGGCTGATCACTAGTAATGAGGTTTGTGTAGATTTTGGATGACAATGGGCCTTAATATTTGTTTGTTTTTTGGAGGGGGACTTGATTGTTTTTTGGAGGGGGACTTGATACATGCCAACTTGATTGTGTGGTTACTAGACCTCCAGCCAAATGCAGTTAGTAACATAGCATGGGGTTGCTGATCTACTTCCTAGTTTCAGGTGTCAGCCAGGTTGGACAATGGGGACTCATACCTATCTGGCCAAGTCATAAGAACATAAGAACATAAGAAGAGCCCTGCTGGATCAGGCCAAAGGCCCATCTAGTCCAGCTTCCTGTATCTCACAGCGGCCTACCAGGTGCCCCAAGGAGGCATGAGACAACAAGAAGCTTGGATCCCGTTGCCACTCCCTTGCACCCGGTACTCTGAAGTAGCCCACCACCAATGTAAGGAGGTTGCACAATCCATCATTGCTTATAGCCCACGATGGACCTTTCCTCCAGAAATCAGTCTAATCCCTCTTAAACGCATCCAGACCAGATGCCATCACCACCTCCTGTGGCAAAGAGTTTCACAGATTAACTACCCGCTGGGTTAAAAAGTACTTCCTTTTATCTGTAGTATGCTATGTAGTATGTAGTCAATGCTTGAACCTCAGAAGTCATGGCTGTGGTAACATTCACGGCACAATCCTAATCTGGAGTTAGGCCGGCAAAGTTTGGCTGGCACAAGGGCCACCGTAAAGTGTGTTTGGACCACTCTCAGGGAGGGCAAGACACAGACGCGAGCAGTGGTGTTATTCTGCCGGAACACTGGGCGGGACATCCGGGTGATCGACAGCCCATCTGTCGCGTTCCGCAGTGTTACGCCGTTTGCGTAACCAATTACGCCGTTTGCGTACGTTATGCAAACGGCGTAATGCTGTCGATCACCTGGATGTCCTACCCAGCGTTCCAGCAGAAAAAACCACTGGACACGAGCCATCCTCCCTGACTCCGAGAGTGGTCCAAACGCGCTTTAAGGTGGCCCTTGTACTGGCCAAACTTTGCTGGCCTAACCCCAGGTTAGGATTGCACTCTCAATGTAGCATTGGGAGAGGGCAAGTACCACCCTGGAGGGACCATGCAGGTTTTTGCCACAGGGCAAGCTAGTGCCAGCTGTTTGCCTGTGAAAGACTGTCGGCTTTCAGCAGAGAATTGCAGGACAGGCTGAAGGTGCACTGAATTAAGAAGGTAGGCCAGATAAGATTGAAGCAGTTCATTTCTTTGGCTCTCAATAGCTTGAGTTTGAGTCTCAAAAAGCCATGCTCCACACAGCAGCATAAAAGATTTTCTTTTGATTTAGCTTGCTTCATTTGAACCTATCACTCAGATCAAGGTGGCCTCGACCTGCCAGCCACAGTCCTGAGTTCATTCCCAGGAGTAACTCAAAAGTTCATTTTGTTACGATCTCTTTGAAAGGGCTTGTGCGTGCCCAAAAGAGATGGCGATCCTACCAGTATCCATCCAATTTATCCATCTTCCCCAGTGTAATGTTGCAAGCAAAAGCAACATTAGGAGCCATAAGTCACTTTAACAGGCCAAGAAATAATGACATACAAAATGTGTGCTATAAAATCTTAACACAGACATTCATGTGACATAAATTTTGCATATATTTAAATGAGCCTGAGATACAAATGATACTGAGCCCATACCTCGGGGCATTCTCTGTTTTCATCTGCAGTAATCCCAGTTTGAAGATATTTTTCTCTATTTCCATTCATGTTAATTTATCTTCAGAATGAGCTGTACAGTATGGGGCTGATGTTCACAGAGACTAAACAACTACAACTCCAGCTGTCTTTAATCAGGATTAAGAATATGCAGTGCCTCTAAAAGACATGTTTCCCCTGTGCAGAGCAATCAATTGCCACCGATCACAGAATTCATAAAAATAGATTCCCCCAGTGGGACTGCTGGTCCATTCAATCCCTTAGAGTGGTCAGAACATTGTTGAACCATGGGACATTCCATTTCCTGTCATTCACTCTGAGTCTCCAGCTGCTGAATGGGGAGAAACACCATGGAAAAAGTAGAGTCCATTTCCAGATATTAATATTCGTATACTCCAGGAACTCGTTCTAACCTAACTAGTTTTAGTAATGGCCACAAACACATTCCAGCAGTGGATTGTGAGAGTCATTGAACTGTATGAAAGAAACCCAACCTTGCTTTCAAATTCATCAAAGAATGCTTGAACACCAGGCACACTTTCAGAAATACTTATACTTGTCCATCTTTAGTAACAGTATGAGCCCAATCCTCGGCATGTTTACTCAGAAGTAAGTCCCATTATAGTCAATGGTGCTTACTCCCAGGTAAGTGTGGCTAGGATTGCAGTTTGTGACATATTGAAGCTAAGGCAGTTCCAAACACCAACATTGCATTGATTGTATATCAAGTTGTTTTCTGGCCCCTCACCATAGAAATGCTAGTGAAAAGTACTGTTGTGGACCATTTTAATCCACAGTATCAACAAGTTTGGGGCTCTTCAGTTTAGAAAAATGGTGCTTTAGGGGGGACATGACTGAGACATATAAAATTATGCAGGGGATGGATAGAGTGGATAGAAGGATGTTTTTCCCCTCTCTCACAACACCAGAACCAGAGGATATCCACTAAAATTGAGTTTTTGGAGAGTTAGAACTGATAAAAGAAAATACATTGTTACCCACTGTGTAATTAAACTGTAGAACTCTTTGCCACTGGAGGGGATGATGGAATCTGGCCTAGGTGCCTATAAAAGGGAATTGGAAAGATTTCTGGGGGAATAGACCATCACAGGCTACAGGCCATGATAAGTGGTGCAACCGCCTTATTTTAGAAACAGACTACCTCAGAATGCCAAATGCAGGGGAATCGCAACAGGATGCAAGCATCTTGTTGTCTCGTGCGCTCCCTGAGGCACCTGGTGGACTGCTGTGAGATACAGGAAGCTGGACTAGATGGGCCTTTGGCCTGATCCAGCAGGGCTCTTATGTAAGTTTCATGTTTACACTTTTCTGGGATTTGGCCACAATATATGTGCCAAACCCATAGGGCAAACAAGATGCACTCGGCTCTTCACTAGAAGGTGATTTTCCTCACAGATAAACAAACTGGTGTAAAGGAAAACAATGGCAAAACTTGATATCATGAAAAAGGCAGTTGACATTCGCTTGCTGTATATCTGTATCAGGCTCTAGTTTTGCTGAAATATCCCGTAATGCCCTTTTATACCTTATTATAATCTTGAGCAGTGATTCCCAAACTGTGGGTCAGGACCTACCAGTGGGTCAGGAACTGATTTTTGCTTCTCAGTTGTGAAACTGAGAAGCTGATAGCTAGCAAGGAAAATGTATTGAGCTGTATGGAAACCAAAACAGAGCATCATGTGCATGTTAATTCACAAGTAGGAAACCGTGCCTCAGTCCACTTCAGAAGGCAGACTGAGTGGAATGCAACGGAACCAGAACAGTCCAATGAACAGGAAGCTCAATAAGCACTCAACAAACAAAAGCAAACCCCCCCCCAAATAGTAAAAAGGATAAAAACAGAGTCTGGGGCTGCTGTTAAAGTGAAACTTCTTTTTAGTCCCTTAAAACTGGGTGGGTCTATTGACTGTCATTTTAAAAAGTGAGTCCCAGCACTAAAAAGTGTGGGAACCTCTGGCCTTGAGCATTGTTTTTGACATTTCCATTCAATGCGTTTTATTGATAACATTATTTGATACCAACCCATATTGATACACTATTTCTTCTGTAGGTTTATGTCTTGTCCCATCCCCCAATGAACTTTTCTTAGCTGACCAGTTAGTATTGGGACAGCCCGATCCTATTGGGCATTAGTGCTGGAGTACAGGAGCATGAAAGGCACTCCAACAGTGCACTGGGGTCTAGTGCTGCTGAGCACTGGCAGGAAGGCAGAGGCCTTCCCATATGTGCTGGAGGATCCTCCCAGACCTGCTGAGGGAGGCAGGACAGAGAGGGAGGCAGGACAGGGTGGGGGAGGTGAAATGGAGATGGTAGAGGGTAGAACAAGGTGGTGATGGGGACAGGTGAGGGCAGAATGGAAAAGCAATGGGGCAGGGCATGGGCTCTGTGAAGGGGGCAGGTTTGGTGGCAGTGGCAGCTGCCAAATCCTAGCCTCCTCCTGATCCCATGCCCTGGGTCCATGCCAACCTGCGCCAGCGATTTCACTAGTGCAGGTCTGAGTAGACTCCTCTGCGCTGCAGAGGTTTACTGCTAGCCCTTCAGGATGAAACAGTAATCCTTTTGGGGTCACTGCATTGGCTGTGTGTGTGTGTGTGTGTGTGTGTGTGTGTGTGTGTGTGTGTGTGT
>JAJKFI010000007.1:1021723-1045470 GCA_029204185.1 Lerista edwardsae | reverse complement strand
CTCTCTCTCTCTCTCTCTCTCTCTCTCTCTCTCTCTCTCTCTCTCTCATATATCTCCATGTTGTTTGTGATCTGGCATTGGGGACTATATGAGCAAACTAAAATCTGGGTGCAAGCATTTGTTGGTAGAGGGCTAATAACTAGCGGAGGGGACTCCCTGTACAAGGGGCAGCTGTCTCCAAAAAATGCACTCATTTTAATGAGTTCCATTCATAAAGGTTGGTCTTCCCTATTCATGAGTTGGGACCCATGGATCTAGTCCAATGCACGTCCCAACAGGAGGGTGAATCTGTACCTCCTGGACGCAACTGGAAGAGTCTTCTGGTCACATCAGGGAGCTGGTCTGAGGCTCAAGGGCTCCAGAAAGCTTGTGGAAGGTGTTAGAAATGCACTTCCAGTTCAGAATCAGTGGGTGACAGACACAGTCTGGCTGAACCTGGAGTTTACTCGTTTTTCAAACCCTTATACTGTAAAAAACTGATTAAATTCCAATTTTTTGACAAGTTGGCATCCTCATTGCAGTCTACATTGAAATGGGAGCACTGAGACCAGTCTATTTTCAGCCTTCAGATCTTGCTGGCGTAAATTTCCAAGCTAGGTAACCAGTGGCATTCTCCCTCCCCCCCCCGACTGCAGAGCTGGGGTGCCATGATGCCCCAGCCAGGAAAGCCCTGCTACTGCCTCTTTAAGGGGCAGTGAGAAGAAATCAGCAATGTGATCCCAAGCTTCATGTTGCTGCCAGGGAAAAAAGGAGGCTGCCCTTACCTTCTACATGGAAATTCTGGCCTCCGTGGCGGGAGGGGAGTTTGCAGGGAGCCCTACAGAAGCCTCAGAAGACCTTAACATCACAAACACGACCCACTTCAAGTTTTACAATTGAAAACCAGAAGTGGGTCATGATTGTGATTTTAATGTATGCTGAGGCTTGGGGAGAACTGCGGGATGTCCACAGGGCTCCCCGCACACACACACACCCCCGAGACTGGCACAGGCAGCTCCATACTCTGATCTGCGCCTCCCTGATCCTTCCCCAAAGTGAATGGCATCTTCCATTCCACTTGGGGGAACGTAACCCCCCAGATTACAGCCCCCAGAAGTCTTTGCAGCAAGCCGTGTCTGCACAGAACACCACATATGAGGTGTGCTAGGGTGGCTGACCCCAGAAGTGGCTCACCTCCAAGACCCCTGGGGGCTGTAGTTGGGATCTTTGGGATCGTCCTGGGCAGAATGGAAGATGCCATTCGCGCCGGGGACGATTTTAGGTGGAGATCACTGATCTAGAAGATACGGGAAGCCCCCTTCTTCCCTGGCAACAGCACAATTCTGGGGATCACGTCACTGCCTTCCGCCCTCCCCCGCAAGGACTTACTGCGCTCTTCAGGAGTTTGAAAACCACAGCCCTACTGATTTAACAGCATGGGAGTCCCAAAGTAAAGCGAGGCAAATAGTCTATTCCATCACACTCACCTGCCTCCATAAGCAGCTGCCATGCTAATGGGTTCTCTGGCGCTGACCTTTCTGGAATGGCCTTATTGTGCTACGGCATTTATCACTGGGCCCAAATGTCAGCGGAGAACAGGGTAGCAGCACTTATGGCCGTTTGCATATATTTTCAGAAATATCACTTCTGCTGATGCTCCCATAAAGATCTTCCAGGACAGGAACAAATAGAAATGGACTGGAAGCTGATTTCCACTACTGTTTCCCCTTGTATAAAGGCACTCAACCTGATTAGAAAATGTCACGGAAAAATGTATTGCAAAATATAGTATGTTATCTGTAAAGGTAATATGGAAAAAAAAAGCAGCAAAGGCTAAAATAAGTTGTTTTTTTTTTGAAGCAAATGCAACGGACTCTAAGCAGGTATGACTTTTCTCTGTTATTTGTTTCTGTTCTACCAGTGAACTGACCCATGCAGCTAGTTGAACAATTACCAACACTTGAATAAATACTTAATTGTTTTCATCTAAAATAGCACTCTTGGCATTCAGGATACTTTCCACAGATGGACACTCAATTCTAAACACATTTACTCGGAAGTATATGCTCCATGAAATTTACACTCAGACATAGGAAGATAGAAACCCCAACAGGCAACTTGTAGAAAATGGTATCTTGAGTATACTGAAGCCAATTCCTTGCTAAAGGAAACATAAGCACAAACCACATGTTGTGTGAGCAATTGAATGTGACAATAGTTTCTGCTGCTAAGACAGGAAATTCAATCCCCCACTGAAACGGTGAAGGTTATTCTGTATTTAATTGCCCTGCTCTCATTTTCAACAGAAGTCTGATGTGCAGAAATCATAACCAGCAAATGTTTTCTTGACAGAGTGGATGGTTTTCTTTGCATGTCAGTAAAGTGATAGAAAAAGCTTCACCTTCAATTATATAAATATTTAATTTTGGCCCATGGCACATCTAATTAGGTCTCCACGAGGTCTTGCATGCCAAGGAAGGAAGGAAGGAAGGAAGGAAGGAAGGAAGGAAGGAAGGAAGGAGAGAGACTCGCAGGATTTCAGACTTGAGATTTTCAGGTTAATACTCGAGTCACTGTTGGGCAGCCCAGTCCTGAGCTGCCTGGCCGTCGTGGCATAGCAGTAACCAAAAAGCTGCCAACATAGGTGCCAACTTCATAGTGGCCCATTGGTGGTCTGCCACCCCAATATCTGGCCCCTTGCCCCCCCAAGAGTGGAGTCAAGTGGGAGAATGCGCAGTCGCAAGGAGAGCCAATGAGAGCCAGAAGTGGCTGCATTCCAATGGTTCATCCCCTCTGGCCTCCTGATTGGCTGGCTCATCAGGAGCTCCAGAGCCCAGGTCTACCCACTATACTTATAATGGGTAGACCTGGGCTCCGGTGGGACTTGGCTTGCATGGGCATGGCTGCGTCAAGGGGTGTGGCTGCATTAAGGCATGTGGCTGCATCAAGGGGTGTGGCTACAGCCCCTCAATGTTGAACTCGTCAGTGCCCCTGACTGCCAATGAATCCTGCCATAGCCAAGCAGCCACCAGAGGCACCTCAGGAGTAGGGGGTATTTAGCCAGCACAGACTTGAAGGCCTCCATGTTGGGCCATGCAGCCCAACACAGAGATCAGGATCTGGTGGCGAACCCCCACTCCACCCCTCTCTTATAGCAGGTTTGCGACATGCGGGCGCTGGACGATTGAGCCCCGAGTCCCTTTCCACATATGACTCGAGTCACTGCATGAGTCAGCAAAATACACATGGCTTTGCGACTCAGGTTCGCGTCACCTGATATGACTCAAGTTCCCATTCCTGACTAATATCCCCTGCCTATAAAGACATTTGCAATTCAATTATGTATTTATTCCATTGTTTTCCACTCATCTTTCAAGGTGGAATATATCTGGTTATTAGTACATAAGCCCCCTCCTCCAAAGGGTTTTAACTTGTGCAGTCACTGGCTGGATCCAGCTGCAGATGTTACAGCAGAAGTACAAATCATCCTGCAACAAGTCACTTGCATATCTTTTGACAATGCTTCTTGGACCATCTGAGCCCTCTCAAGGCAAATGCTTAGCAGCTCCACACATGCTCTGGAGCTATACAACACGTAAAGCATAACTCATAATAGGCATCAGGAAAAAGTGATGTTTTAAATGGCCTCAAATCATCATGACATGATTTCCTCCTGAATGAGTTCTGGGAGATAAAACTGCAAATAGGAAATACCAGGAGAGACAATACATATATAGCTTCAGTATTACCTATCCAACACAAAATGCCAGATTTTAGCATCATTTCAAAGGAAAGTTATTCTTTAAACTATAAATAACCATAGAAGAAGAAAACTTGTCAATCAATATATCTTGCTATTTTATGCTACCATTGATTGCCTGTGCAGTTATGGAACAATCACAAATGGCATTTTCACTGACTAAACAATTATTAGTTCAAACTTAGCTAGTAAAATGCTATGCTTCATATACTGCAAATGTGATCTGCACAACCTATCACAAATAGCACGATAATAAACTTGATCCAAACCTTATAAAAATGCATGAGGTATATTTCTGGGACATTGCTGGTCTTGAGTTATGGCCTGCCTGACTAGGAGTCATTTGTACTGGTTAAATATCAGCAAAATAGAGAAATCCAACTTGGTATGTGTATTTTTCCACCTTTCGTTGGGATGCACTGCCCAAAGGGGAAAGGCTCAAGAAGATCAAAGCTGCATTTAAGGACAAGAGAACTGAAATATAAACCACTACCCAATGGCACAGCTCCTGGGGGGAGAGAGATACATGTTAAATATTGCAGGCACTGCAGCATGCTGTGTAAGCAGCCCTTCCATGCACCATTGGAACCAGTCTGGGCCAGACCTCTCCCCATCTCTGACCCACCCTCCCACCACTCCTCTGCCACCCGGCACTTCACTTGTCTCCACCGGTGGCCATTTTTTTGGTGGCAGTGAGACCGGCGCTTCTGTGCTTCTGCGTATTGTGATTAAAGAAATGTGCTCTGTATCTGCTCAGGAACCTTGTCCTTTGTCCTTTGTCACCCCCTCCTCCTCCTCTCCCCCAGTGAGCTTTGCACATAGTGAGCTTTGCACATAGAGTAAAAATTTCAATCTGCTGACTGAACAAACGACCTTTTGCTAAAGGAAGTTAAATCATAAACCACATACCCGCTAAAACCGGTCCAGGCTTTGCTGAAGCAGTAAACAACTCTAACCGATGTATTGCAAAATGCTGAACTGTTCTGTACTTTGCTAAATATGGTAAATGTTAAAGAAAATCATTACTCATGGGAGGCAGCTCCGATATAAAAGAGGAACTATCTCAACCGTAAAGTTGCATCTGTAAGATTTGGAAAATATTCCCTTCAGATGCCCAGCAATGCACAAGCTGAAATAAAAAGCTCTTGACTTTTGCTTAAAAGATCCAAGTCTGTTTTTCATGGGAGTGCCTAACAGCAGCATTGGTAGGGCCACATAGGCCTCCCTGCAAATATTCACGCAGTGCTGCACATTTGCTGCTTTACGGCACATTTGTGACACCTTGCGGCAGCAGAGCAGGTAACAGCACAATCCTAAGTTGCGCTGGAATGGCAAGTCCTTGGGCTTGTGCCATATCCAATGCACCTTAGGTGCACTGGGCAGCCTCCCCGGGGCAAGGGAACATTCGAGTCCTTGCCCCAGGGGAGACTCCAGTCTCCCCATAGTGTTCTTCAATTCTGCGCCTGCTAAATAGTACTGTGCCTGCCCAAATCAGGGCCGCGTGGCCTGGGTACAGAGCCTTGGATGCGGCCTACTTCCCAGGCTACCCCCTCCCCAGGCTGGCACGCCTACCAGCCTTCCCACCCCTGCTCAAAACTACTCCCCCATCCACGTTTCCTCCTCCCAGATCAGTGTTTGGCAAGCATAAGGTCGCCTTGGTCTGGCTTCGTACAGTATTTACGGCCCAAGAGCTGTACTGCAGACACGGGGGTGCCGGTTGGCCCAACGGAGGGTGAAGGATTGCACCCTAAGTAGGGTTGTGCTTTTATTGTCACAAGTAGGGTGGCACAACTGAAATGTCCCTCTCTTTGGTCATCACCAAATGATTCACGTCATATGGTGGGGTACCCACTGGAGGGCCTCCAAAGTTGATCTTATTGTTGTTTAGGAAGTTAATATATTTTATTTAATAAAACAGGAGTTTTTATTTTGGAAAAGTAAATTTCTAAGCAACGTAGTGCCTGCACCAGTGCCTTGAATTGTGCTCAGAAACAGACTGGAAGTTAGTGAAGTTATTTAAGCAGTAATAAAACATGTCCTTGTGATCCAGTCCCAAGGCACAATCCTAACTAACTTTCTAGCACCAGGGTAAGGGCAATGCAGCTCTGGGATAAGGGAACAAACATTCCCTTACCTTGAGGAGGCATCCATGGCTATTACTCCACTAAAGGATACAGCACATGCCCCATTAGCACAGCTATGTCAGTGCTGGAAAGTTGGTTAGAACTGTGTCCTCAGTTAATATGATGGGTGCTGCAGTGTGAACTAACGGCAGTGTCTAAATCAGTATTCAAGGGTAGCCCCACATACAACACATTACAGTAGTTGATTCTGAAAGTTATATGGGGCTATCCTGTTTATTCTCACAACAATGCTGTGAGACGTACGCTCACCCAGTGAGATGTATGTTCACCCAGGTTCATGGTTGAGAACTGAGGTCCTCCCCTCCCCTCCCCTCCCCTCCCCCACCAGTTCAAACCACACAACACCACACTTTGCTACTTCAGGCTACTTTCATGGCTAAAACAGTTTAACAATAAATAATGATGCATAATGATGATAAGGTGGGAAGATTAGGAACATGTGCTTCAAGGAGTGGGACTTATCTATAAAATGAGTCAGGGATTTGGCCAAGGCAGGGGAAAGCAGCACGGGGTCTGGACTTCCCAGATGGTTTCAATACTGGACTGGGGCACCTCCTTTATGAGGAAAGGATGCAGCATTTGGGGCTCTTCAGTCTAAAAAAAGGTGCCTGAGGGGAATTGTGACATACAAAATTATACATGATGGGATGAATAGAGTGGCTAGAAGGATGTTTTTCCCCTCTCTCACAACCCCAGGGGACATCCACTAAAATTGAGTGTTAAGAGAGTTAAAACAGATAATAGGAAATACTTTTTTACCCAGCAGGTAATTAATCTGTGGAACTCCTTGCCATAGAAGGTATAATGGTGTCTGGCCTAGGTGCCTTTAAAAGGGGATTAGACATGTTTCTGTCCATTGTAGGCTACAGGCCATGATGGGTGTTGTAACCTCCTTACATTAGAAGTAGGCTACTTCGGAATGCCAGGTGCAAGGGACTGGCAATAGGATGTAGACATCTTGTTGTCTTGTGTTCTCCCTGAGGAATCTGGTGGGCCACTGTGAGATACAGGAAATTGGACTACATGGTCCTCGTGGCTCAGAAACTCGGATCAGATGCTTTACTCTTGTAGTTGTGAATGGCTCTGGAGGTGAGGGGGAGGGGCAGTGATGTCATGCAGGGGGTACGCGGGGGTATGCGAGTACTGGTTTCTAGGATTACAGCTGGCCCTGCCCATTTGCCCGCCCATTCGTCGACTCCACCCTCTGCAACGTTTGAATTTCCTGCATGTTTGAGTTGCCTGCACGTTCTCAGAGCCAGGCAGGCAGGCAGGCAGCGAGCGGAGCCTTTCCTTTCCTTGCCACTGAAAAATGAGTTGCTCTGGGGTTTTAACATGATGCCAGGCCTCCTTAACATGTTCTGGGGGTGCTGTGGAATACTGTTGCAACTGTTGGGTCAGTTTAAAATCATCTGAGGCCTCAAAAAGGGCTTTTTTCATGTCACGTCCTGCCACGACCTCACTTCTGGCTTATGACGTCACTTCCGGTGGGCAGGTCCTGACACGTGCCAATCAAAAGTGAGTACCTGTTCTTAAATCATTTAGATGACACCACTGGGGAGGTGTTGTGTTACACAGGAGCTCAGGCTCCTGCAAGACTTAGCGTTTTGTCCCCCCTTGTAGGAACGCCACTGGGCAAACATGGACACATTGAGATCAAGTTATATATGTGCATAAGAGGTGTGGCTACAATGTCTTTACTGCTTACATAGCATGTAAGTCAAGCTGAAGCCTTAACTTAAAATACACGAGATCTTCTACGTAAAGTAGATGTTCTACCACTGAACTACAGTCTCTCTTTTCTTAATGCATGCATTAAATCCTATAAAAACATATTTTCACACACACACACTTTTTAGTAACAATAAATCAAACCTAAGAGACTGAAATCTGAATACTGGAATAGAAGCACACTTCAGATGTCATGTTTACCAATCTAGCTATGTCTACTGTTCTTAGATCTGATTCATAGCTGCTGCACCGTTGTATTGGAAAAGGCAGGAGATACCCTGAGGAGATAGGGAATGGTATCAGCAATGGCCCCGTGTCCCAGATAAGTCAGGGATTATAGGGTTAACATCAAATGTCTTTGCAAGCCTCAGGAACACAGCTGCAGGCTGATAAGGGCTCTGGCTCTGAAGGGAGGTTAGCACAGGTGCAGATGGGTGTGGCTGATGAATTAAAGCCTGCCCACTGATTGGCTGGCCTCAGTATAAAGCTGGAGGCAGGAGCTGGAGAAAGGGGGCTGGATAGGTACTGGAGGATGGTACCTGGGAAGGTGTTGGATGAGGAACCTGGGAAGGTGCTGGAGGAGGGCACCAGGTAGGTATTGGACGGATGGATTGCTGGACTGATTACCTGCTGGCTGGACTACCTACCTGAAGGACTGAGGAACTGGCTAAGGTAAGGTTGTTTGGGGACCATTGGGAATTGTTATATGGCTGCTACGCCCCTGGAACCACCAAGTGGAGGAGGCAGTTGTGGCTTGGGCAAGCTGACTGCCTATTGTTTGGTGGTGGGGTTAGTTGGTGCTAGAATTACGGTAGTTTGGAGCTAAGCCAGTGATGAGGGCAGTCTGGAGGAGGCTGGCCAGCCAGTAATTCCAAGGAAAGCTGCTGGAAGAGAGGAGGCCCAGTGGGTGACTGAACCCCCTCCCTCTTGCCTATCTCTGAGGCTGCTCTGTGGGGAAACTAGTTGGCCTAGTGTGGGCATCGGGGCCCTTGGGGTGGCCTGGCAGGGAGTTTGGCAGAACAACAGTTTAGAACCAGTTTGCAAACTTTTATCTCAAGCTGTAATCCCAGTTTCATGATCTCAGCTCATTTTCAGGTTGAAGCTGAGATCCACAGATTAGTGACTCATAAAGAAAGCAAGCGATAACATTCAAAACGTGTAATCGTGCCTTGTCACTGTTATCTAACAAATAGCAACATTGTTGAAATTAACGTGATTTGCTCGCATTATTTTGGTGGGCGGATGAGAATGATGCAATTGTGCTTTGGTTACAGGTTGTACACTTTGTGTTAGCAAGCCTCTCAATTGACAGCTGCTCCAATTTACCTTGTCGGGTTTCCACACTCCCACGGCCTTTTTCCATGCTTCTGTGAAGATGGTATATAAAAGGTGAGCAATTGTTGCATTGACAAGGTACTCCCTCCCTTGGCCCCCCCTCACTCTCTGCAGGTTGTATATTAAGTGTTTTGAAATGTCATAGGGAGGCTTAGACTAAGCAGAGTGGCAAACAGAAGGAAATGGAGCTCCGTTTCAAAAGTTAATGTTTCCAATCATGCGTGCTAATGGTTCTTAGTAAATTGATATGTTGCTATTGCTTAATTTTAGTAAACATTCCTGCTGAAAAGTATTCTCTCCATCGCAGCCTATCTAAAATAAGCTCATTTATGCTAATGCCTTTCTCCTTGACATTCGGTAAATTCTTCCTAATACATTAATTATGACTCCAGATAGACCAATGATTATTTCATATATGCTAATTAGAAATCATTTCATTCAGTCTGCCACACACATCAGTAAACAAGTGGAATCAATTCCCCACAGAGAAGATAAAAAGACAATGATTTCCTTACCATCGCAGCTCAGCGAATTTACCCCACAATCAAGAAGTAATTAGAGAAGAAAATGAGAAGTTAGGAAATGTTCATACAGGTGTGAGAGCCAGTAAGTGCTTGTTTCTTCCTGGCAGAAGGGATAAAGCAGGAGGCTTCTGCGCTAATGAGTTTTTACCATATACGATTAGAAGCCATCATCTCCTTTCAGTAAAAGTAAATAAAAAAATAACAATCAAATTAGTTCCATTTCTAGTAGAACAGATTGATGTAAAATAACTTGATTTTCAGAGCCGGCCTGATGTGAAATTTAAGCATTCTATGAAAGCCGCAGTTCTGCCTTTTGATTTTTAATGCTATGGATCACACTAAAAGTACGGCTAATTGACAATTATTGTTTTTGCCTGTGCCATCATAATCCCTGCTTAAAGGCTCAGGCTTGAAATGGGAAGCATTTTGGTAAATTTTAGGCTTGGAGAATGTTCCTCATGCATATTGTATAGCTTTCAGGTATCTCCCCAGATGTGCTTCATTCATTTTTGACATCTAACCAGCGGTGTCATGCTACCGATATGCTGGGCGGGAGGAACGGGTGAGCGGCAGCCCGCCCGTTGCGTCACGCTCCGTTTCGCCGTCTTCCCCGGCCCCGCGAAACGGAGCGTGATGCGAAACGGCAAAATGGAGCGTGATGCAACGGGCGGGCTGCCGCTCACCCGTTCCTCCCGCCCAGCGTACCGGTAGCATGACACCGCTGCATCTAACTATGAGTTGTACATAACTAGGGGTGGGCTTTTTTGGGTGATATTTTAAACAAAATTTCTTGATGGGCAGCGCAATCTTATACCCGCGTTGTGCCAGTGCTACTCTCTTGCACTGGCTGAACGCTGTCGCAAACGGGCTGTAAAGTGCGTTTGCGTCGGTGCTATGGCGCTGGACCGGTGCAAGCAGCAGAACCGGTGCTCGGGCGCCACTGTGACCATCAGCAACGCCAGTCTTGCGCCAGTTGAGCATCAGCAGCACTGGGTCGGTGCAGGGCCTACATGAGGGCGTTCCAGAGGCATGCCGTGATGTAACTGGGCGGCACAGTGGGCAGAGACGGCGGTTGTGACGCAGGACGGCCGTAGTGCCAAATCCTGAAACCCATCCCTGACTATGGTGGCCCCGATTCGGGCCACTCCCATGCACGTTCCTCTGCGCCTGTGAAGCAGCAAGCACAGATCCGAGCAGGCCCATAGGGTGACTGGGGCTTACGCGGGTGCAAGGGGAAAACTTGTCCTGGACGTTGTTGCTGCTGCCTCCTAATGGTCTTTAGCATACAGCCCTTCTATGTCAGCCTTACTAGGCCGGCTTAGTATAGGATTGCACTGTTAATAGCAAATTGCAGTGTTATGTGTTTTTATCCAAATTTTTATTGAAAGTTGTACAAACAGCACAATAAATAAGGGTGAATGGCTCTACAAAGGCAAGCAATCATTAGCGCACGCACACACACATACCATCCCGAAATAACTGGCTCAAAAATTCCTGGTTGCTGCTTCGAGCATCAAGGAACTGCTGCTTACGACTTCTACAGTCTATTAAAATTGCCCAGCATGCACTGTGAACTATGAACATGCATGTTCATCATTTAAGCAAGCTTCTTCCTGTTTCTGTCCCCCTCTCCTTCTGATACAGAAAACTATATGTGGATTCCTCAAAACTGTATCAAAAGTAAGAACAAGTCATGTTATTTTTTGTAAAATTGATCTAAATTTGTGTCAAACTGTGTCAAAAGCCCGAAAACTGTGTTATTTCATGTTTTGATCAAAATTCTCATTATTTAGCGTTCTGTGTTGATCAGCTAAAACCCCCATCCCTATATATAACATTACTGGGTCCAGTAAAGACAAAAGTATTCTACCTATAAACTTCCACATGACCACTCATTGAACTGTGTTAAAGTAGGGTATACGCATAATCTTCATTCCCTCAAATGTGCATTGTGTATGTGGACACATATACCGAACCAATTTCTCATTGTTTGAAAGCTTCTTTATCCTCCTCTCCACCCCAAATATTGACACTGTGTTTTGTAACATGGTAGAGTTGAGCTGTAACCCAAATAAGAAAAATAATGGGAACTTATAAAGTGTGAAAGCTTCCAATGGGAGACACAATATTCTACATTCCACATAGACCATATCAATTAGGTACTGTTTGGTAAAACATAGACCACATCAATTTGGTACAGGACAATTTGGGTACTGGCTGAGCACCATCAAAATTCCCACCTGGCCAATACCAGTGGAGAGCCATCAGTGAATTCAGTAAGCCATCAGAGAAGAGATGGGGAGCACAATGGGGGCCACAGAGGCATGAGATCAATCAATCAATCACTAGTATTTATATACTAGTGATTGATTTTAGATCACATGAAGTTGCCACAGAAGCATCAATAGGCACCAACATTATACAGTGGTTCCCCTCCCCATGACTGAGAGCACAATCCTAACCTGGAGTTAGGCCAGCACAGTTAGGCCAGCAAAGTTTGGCCGGCACAAGGGACACTGTAAAGTATGTTTGGATCACTCTTGGAGTCAGAGAGGCCAGCACACAGGCGTGAGCCATCCTCCCTGAGAGTAGTCCAAACGTGCTTTATGGTGGCCCTTGTGCTGGCCAAACTTTGCTGGCTTAGTTTATGCCAGCCTAACTCCAGTTTAGGATTGCGCTCTGAGTGTTCAGTAAGAAGCTTACAAATATCCCATAAAGATTTACTTCCATGTGGAAGTTATTACAGCATCTTCTAAGTTGTAACATTTGAGGTAAGCATCTTATGAACAACTCTCAGATTGGCAGTGCAATCCAACTCCCCTCACCTCAGGTTGCCGGATCCCAAGTGTTGTGAATGTGCTGTAAAGCACTTTTGCAGCTACTCAGAAGGAAGATGAGCAGCACCGGATCTGTGCCTGAAGTAGGGAGGTTTCTGATGGCCTGGGCAGGCTGAAACAGGGGACTGGCAGAAGAGCAGAATGGGGGCAGTTTTGAGGAAGGGCAGTCTGGGAGGCCGACTGGGCCCAGAAGAGGCATGGAACTGGCCTGGGTGACCTAGGCCAGATCCTAACCCCCATCTGACCAGCATTACATGGGGTGCTTAGATTTGCACCTGCAAAATAACAGGCGTAGGTCCAAGTAGTCCCATAGAGCTGGCTGGCGCGTGACATGGGGTAAGAGGGATAAAATCCATTTAATCCAAGCTGTGCCCCAGCCTGCTCCTAACCTGCACAAGATACAGCACAGGCTAGCTAGTTTGCCTGTTCCCGCGCAGGTTATGATTGAGCCTTTCGGCTGCAAACCTAACACACTGGGAAGTCCCGGAACAATTAACAGGACTTCTTTTTGAATGGACATGCGTAGGATTGCAGTGTAAGTAGTATAGTCATCGTCCAGATATCAGCTACCTTTATAGACCTTTCTTACATATGGTATATAATATGTACTGTTTGTCACAAATTTGGTATAAGGAAGATGTGCCTAAAGGAAGATTTACTGTATACTCATTTTTCCGAGTTTCACATGTATCTTGGGAGCTGAGATACATAAAAATTCACAAGCTATCATGAGCGAACCTGGATTCCTGTGAAATTCAATGACTTTCTGGTTTATAGCCCAGGGAGTTGGAAGACTGTTATGATTATGTCTAAAATAGCTAGTATGTTCAGACAACAAAACAAAAGCACATTTTACATATTGTCTATGTTCCCCTTCTTATGCTTGTGTTCCCATTAAAAATGCATTGCTCCTTTGCTTAATTTGGTTCTTATCAAGTTGAGCAGGTGCATTCTGTAATTTCTGTGGGAGGAATAAAGCGATGAATCTGCTAACGACTCAGTGAAACAACCCACTTAGACAGGAAGTCAATAACTGTCCACTTAGTTTGTTGAGTCAACCATCCTGCCAGGAACTAATGGTTGCTTAAATTCTGATTCAGCTGATGCCATATTTGTAATGGAGTCAAAGTGGGTAATTTTGGAAAGTGCCTTGAAAACAAGTGAACTAGAAAAGTCAAGAGTTTTTAATTCATGCACTTTCTACGTGTGTGTATATGTACCTAACAGTGCAGTGCCTCTCTGCGATCAGGTGCTCATTGAGACGTTGATAATGGAAAAGGAGAGGTTGTTGGAGACCATTTACCACTGTGGTGCTAATAGTCAGTGCAATTAGCAATTTCATTGTTTGAAAACAGAGAACGAGGGAATTCTGGATCATGCCTATGAAAACAGAACACCTGTATCCCACTGATTTCAATGGAAAGCTAAGTGTCAGCTTAACTCTGTCCATACAATGTAGGGCTACACCAAAACTACATGTTGCGTTTTTTACCCCTATGGGTCATAAGAACATAAGAAGAGCCCTGCTGGATCAGGCCAAAGGCCCATCTAGTCCAGCTTCCTGTATCTCACAGTGCCCACCAGGTTCCTCAGGGAGCCCAGGAGGCAACAAAATGCTTGCATCCTGTTACCACTCCCTTGCACCTGGCATTCTGAAGTAGCCTACTATTAATGTAAGGAGATTGCACAACCCATCATGGCCTAGAACCCACAATGGACTTTTCCTCCAGAAATCTATCCAATCCCCTTTTAAAGGCACCTAGGCCAGATGCCATCACCACCTCCTGTGGCAAGGAGTTCCATCGCTAAATCACCAGGATCTAAAACCACCTCCTGGTTTCAGCGCTTAATACTGCTTAACGCCTGTATAGCACTTCTAAGTGTGCAAACTGCTTTACAAATGCATCGTGTTGCTGTAACAACAATTTTGCATGGTCATTATTCTCAAATTAGAGCTGTAGCTGAAAGGCAGTGGCTTGCTTAAGGCCGCTTACAGCCCAATCTAGAACTGCCTGGTTGCCGCAGGTGCCTTTCCAGGAGAAGGGGACATTTGACCCATTTCCCGGGGAAAGCCACCCCCCCCGCCCAAAATGGAGTTCCTTGGCTCACTGCTGGCTATTTTGCCAGCTGTGATGCGAGCAGGCCCATGTCGGACTGTCCAGGCCTTCTCTGGGGATAAGATCGGGCGGTGGCTTCCACAGCCAGGTCCCACCCCATCTTGGGGCCACTGTGCCCTTCCCCCCACCCAGGAAAGTCCTCTCAGGTAGTAAAGAATCCCCACAATGGGTGGCGAGGGGAGAGCAGTCCCACAATGCAGGTAGTAAGCCTCGTACCACTTGCGTTGGGAGGGGTTCAGAATCGGGCCATTAGAGCCAGGATGGTGTAGTGATTAGGAGTTGGACATAGATCTGGAAGAGCCAGGTTCAAATCGCAACTGAACCATGAAGCTTCCTGGGTGACTTTTGACCAGTCACTATCTCACAGCCTTACACAGGGTCTTCCACTGTAATAAAATGGCTGACGATGGTGTGTGCAGTGCTCCACTGGTGGCAATTCTGTCAGCAAGAGGCAGCAGTGACACAGCTTCACTTCCAGACACCACCATGCCTTCTGGTCTGGACTTGGTAAATCAGTGGCGGGGGTAGGGTGGGCAGGGAGTGGGAGGGAGTGGGAGGGATAGGAGCATAACTGGGCAAGGAGGGTTGAAGGAATCTGGTGGCAATTGGGCATGCCGGTTGTGGCCTCGCTAGGGGGGAAAAGCGGGCTGCACCAGGTGATGCATGCAGGGGAATGTATGACAGCACTACTGCCCAAAATTGTAAAACCCTGGTATTTTCAAAATAATACCGTCAAGGTATATATCATTCAATGTGGAATTTACAGCAAAATACAACGAAACAACTCACATTGAAATATCTGTATTCTATCAAAAGTTATAGAAACACAACTGCCTTCTCTAAGATAAAGTAGATTTTCTTAACTCCAAACTGACCAATGAAACGGATTGTTCTGAGAGCCAATGAGGTGTTGTGATGACATAGCAGGGAACCAATAAGATGTTGTTATGATTTAGCTCTCATTTCCATGTATCAGAGCTAATATAGTACTTTTATTTAGTTGTATGAAATCAAGTTGCCCACAGTTTTTTGTTGGTTAATGATATGTTGGATGACCGTTATTGTAAAAAAAGTAATCCTAGTGATGCCACTGCATTCAGACTGTATTATTCTGTACAGTCTGGTATGGAAGAAAGCCCATTATGGGGTGATGTGCTGACCTCCCATCCTGGGTGACACAAACCCTAGAGCCACCACTGCATGCCAGATCCTGTCCCCTTTGATCAAATCTCCTTCTCTCTTTTCTCTCCTCAGACATGCACCACCAAAAGAGGTGGTCTTTATCCAAGGAGACCCATAGGAGGCTTGAGAGCTTATGCAGAGGTAAGTATAAATGTTTTACATTGACCTCTCATCTACCTTCAGGTTTCCCACGCCACTGGATGCAGCACATGCCTTTTTGACCTGGCTGCATCAGCATGGCTTGTGGGGGTTAGAATCGAGAGCAGTGACAAACCCAGAGGAGGAATCACAGCACTACATTTTGCAAGCAACTGCTCCGTCTCCTTTTCGGAGCCACTCGTGGCCAACGTAGCCTCTGTTTTGCTCTGGCCACTGGGAATGGCTTTGGAGAGGATGGGGAGAGGCTGCTTGCAAAACCTAGTGCTGGGATCTTCCTCTAGGTTTGCCTCCGATTGGAAGGATAGACAGTTTATAAAAAGCTGCTTGCTGCTTTTCATCAAAATGAGTTGAAAATGGAAGATTTATGACATGTTTGCACAAACAGACACATCAACAGGCCATATCAGCCATTTTATTCCTATTTACCAGCCATACACCATTTCAAAGGGCATCAGTCCCTAAATACACAGCTTGGATCAGACGTTTGATTTCAGAACTTGTTTGCAAAGCATAAATGGACTTGTATCCGAGCAGAAGTCTGATTTATTAACTTCATGCTATATTCACTAGCCACGAACCTGCACTGAATCTGGGAGTGAATATGATTGGTACTGAGTACCTTTGTGCCTATGCTGTGCTCGGAGAGAAAACCATCCAAGAAGAAAATGGATTTTGTAGTCATTTATATTTATTGCCATTATATTTACACTTTGATGCTCAGACGTAGAATCTTTAATTTGTTCTTGTAGGTGTTTTATTCTCTGTTGCCTTTGTCGTCTAAATGAGTAGTATATCTGTTTCAATGGCAGACTTTTACATATTGGAAGTTGTTTGGGAAGCATGTTACGGGGATTTGTGGCTAAATTGTTGCTCTAATAAATCACCACTCTTGTAGCCGACTACCTACAGTATACAAAATTGAGATGTTGGTTGTCTTTGGTAAATCAAATCCTTATCAATATTATCTTCCATTTCAGACAAAGCTTCCTCTCCACACATTTCAGAGTGATAGTTTTAATTTATTTATTTATTTATTTGATTTTTACCCCACCTTTTTGCCCGGAGGCACTCAAGGCGGCATACAACATAAAAAATACAATATAAAATAAACATTAAAAAACAATTAAAAACAATGTTAAAAACAATACAACAAAATTAAAAACAGATACAATTTAAAAAACATGTCCAGTGGATCATAAAATTATAAAAATACACAAACCAGCCAGCCAGCCTGTCAACAGTTAAAAGCTTTATGGAATAAAAAGGTCTTCAGCCCCCGCCGAAATGTAAACAAAGAGGGAGCAGTTCTCAATTCTAAGGGGAGGGTGTTCCAGAGTTGGGGGGCCACCACCGAGAAGGCCCTCTTCCTGGCCGCCGCCCCTCTCACTTCTCCTGGTGGCGGCACAATCAGAAGGGCCCCCCCAGATGATCTAAGAGTACGGGATGGATTGTATGGAAGAAGGCGGTCCCTCAAATACCCCGGACCCGAGCCGTAAAGGGCTTTAAAAGTCAAAACTAGCACCTTGAATTGGGCCCGGAACAGAACTGGCAGCCAGTGCAGTCGCCGAAGCAGCGGCTCCACAGAGTCAAACCGACGTGCCCCAGCAACCACCCGAGCCGCCGCGTTCTGTACTAATTGTAAATTCATAATTATCTAGCTTTCTTCCCTACAGTGATTGTTTTTGTGTTGTCATCCATATCAGCCACTTAACAAAAAGAAAATTCAAACATGATGTTATTTTTTTTTTGTAGCAGTACTGCTAATTTAGTTGCATTTTTGAGAGAGAAATTAGCAAGAGGAGAATTGGGGCTATCTGATCAAGTAGACCAAGCCAGAATATTTTGGAAAGTACAGGCATGCCCCGGTATCTGCTGGGGCATTCTGTTCCAGACCCACCCAGGGATACCTGAAACTGTGGATACTGGGGATGCCTTAAGATAGGGGAACATATGTGGTTTTGCTGAAACAAGGTAAAGAGAGGGAGATTTGTTTAATGTTCCCCTATCTTTTTAATAGGTGTCCCAGTGTCCATAGTGTCCATGGATAACTGAAACAGTGGATACCAAACAGTGGATATTGGGTCATGCCTGTTCAACCCTGTTCAGGATCAACCCTTGTGATTAACGATCAGAAACTGTGTCCAGCTCGGCAAAATCAATCTATATTCCAAATATAATTTTCTTTGTTCGGTTGTCATGGCATCGCTACCTGGAATGGCTTTCTATATTTTCTTAGAACTTTATCCACAAGCCACTTTTGCCAGTATCAAGTTTAGTGATTGTGTGTGTGTGTGTGTGTGTGTGTGTGTGTGTGTGTGTGTGTGTGTATAACTCTGAGTACTTCTCTTTCCTTGGTTAGCAAAATTCAATTTTGGGGACTCTAAAATGATGTGATCTCAGCAAAACACATGAAGACAGCATAAGGAAGGTTTAGCTCAAGGTTCCTTTACCTATCTAGTAAATGTTCAGAGACATGAAGAGTTATGCTCTTCAGAACTTCTATAAATTTTGCTAACCCCTTTCAACGTGTGTATTGGTCAATCTGCATTGTTACCATTTTGCTACAAAGTTAGGAGTCACTGTCCCTGAAATTATACATTAAAGGTTTAAAGCCAAACACAAACCTCCATATTTTATAGATCAATAAGGAAATAAAAGTTAATGAAGTGTTGCCGAGGCTGAATACAGCATTATACGGGCATTAAAAACAGAAAGCCAATATTCTGGGCAATGATCTGCTCTAGAGTTAAGCTTCACTTGGCACAACTGGGTGAAGAAAATGCATTTATGAGTTGGCTGGAAGTAACTATCTCCTTCAGAAGCTAACTGGTTCCAACTATAGAACTCTAACTTATGCTATTCCATTGCTCTATGAGCAACTTCTATGGAGCTATCTCTGTTTCTTTCCAATCAGCTTGTTGGCCTTTCCTTTGATTCATACATGCATATATATTACAAGAACATAAGAAAAGTCTGCTGGATCAGGCCAAAGCCCCATCTAATCCAACATCCTGCTTACTAACAATGGCCTACTGGTTGCTCTGGGCAGCTCATAGAGGTAGCCAGGTATGGTGGCAAGCTTAAGGCATTGCCACCATTTGCAGTGGTGGTGGTTCTAAGATGGTGGCTGGCAGCATGCTCTGTGTGATGCTGTATTAAGAGAGCCATTTGAGACAGTGTAACAGTTAAGATCAGGCTGCTAATGGGATACAGGCATACTCCCGTATTTGGGGGATATGTTCCTGCTGCTAGCGCGGATACATGAAACTGTGGATAGTTGTGAACCCTACAAGAAGCGGTTCACAAATTCCCCTGTCACAGAAGTGACTTATCTGTTGCTCTATTTGCTTTACTGTCACTTTCTTCTGTCTCTGTACTGTCTGCAAATTCTAACAGGAAGTGGGTTGAGGGGCTGGAAACAGTGCAATGACAACAGGAAGTGGACCGCAAGAGGAAGCAAACAGCCCTACAGCCTGCTTCCTGCTAGGATTACATTGTTTCCAGCTCTCCAACCCACTTCCTGTTGACATTTGCAGACAGCATAGAGACAGTGAGACAGAGGAAACAATGACAGGACGACTGCAGTCAGTGGCAATTCAGTCATCAGCCATTTGTGATAGAAGGGCTGCAATAACAGACCTGATGTGTGACGGGGGAGGGAATTTGTGAATCACAGATAAGTGAAACCACTACAGGATCTACAGGCACGGCCAGATGCCTGTATGAAATTCTTCCATATAACCTGTGGTGGCTGTGGCTTCATTTGTAACGTAGGTATGCAAGATAAGAAGCCCATGCTACATTCTCACAAGACCAGCAGTGGAGCACTGGTGTCATTGCTTGGCACCGGCACATGGGGGAACACTGGCTGTCACACAGTTAAGGATAATTGGGATTTGGGGAGGACAGCAAGGTGGGAAGGTTCAAAGACAGAGCTTGATGGGAACCAAGGGAAAGATGACATAAGGAAAGAGAAGGAGAGGTGAGGATGGCGGGACACCAGCACAGACAGGCATGGAGACAGTGGTGGCAAGCAAAGGGACGGAGCAGCAGAATGAGAGGGGAAAATGGGCAGAACATAAATAACAAGTGAAGAAGCACAGGAAACAGTCAGGACACCAAGGGAGGGAAGGAAGCAGTGCAGATGGAGAAAGGGGTTGCCCAGAAGGAGGAAATAGTGAGATAAAGAGGCAGCAAGAGCCAGGAAATAGGGGGAGGCTACAGCAACAAGGAGAGTAGGGAGAACAGTCAGAGTTTTCTGGTGGGCCAATTCGACAAGGCCAGCCAGCAACGCAGCGTAGCCGTAGGCCCTGCTGACCATCTAGGTAAAGAAAGTGTACCGTAAAGGATGTAATTCCAAAGAAATGAGATAGTAGCATAGACCTGATCTGTCTTGGTAGAGCTTTGTGGATCCTTATACCCAGAATCCTTATACCCAGAATACCCAGTCAATCCTACAGGAAGTCAAGCCCGATTGCTCCCTGGAAGGACAAATCCTGAAGCTGAAGCTCCAATACTTTGGCCACCTCATGAGAAGAGAGGACTCTTTGGAAAAGACCCTCATGCAGGGAAAGATTGAAGGCAAAAGGAGAAGGGGGCGGCAGAGGATGAGATGGTTAGATAGTGTCACCGAAGCAATGAACATGAAGTTGGGCGAACTCCGGAAGCTAGTGGAGGACAGGGAGGCCTGGTGTCCATGGGGTCGCGAAGAGTCGGACACGACTTAGCAACTGAACAACAACAATACCCAGAATACAAAGAAGTCATGCTCTAACCCTTACGATGTGATCCCCTGGCAAGATGAGCTCATGGGGGCAGAAGCCACCACACATCTATATAGATAAAGAGATATGTGTACACATTAAGATGAATGATGGTTCACACTAAAATATGCAGAATTTTGATTTTTGATACATCCAGTGCAGCAATCTATAGGTTTTATTTTATTTTGGAATTTTATTATTTTATTTTAGAGTTGCCTTTCTCCACTCTTGCAACTGCATTTTTATGTCTGTGTAATATTAGCTAGCCTTGACAACTGGCGCAGAGAAGAGGCTCTTTGTTGATCTGTTTATTAATTGCACTGCCCAGAGCTTCAGGGAGCTGTCCCTTGCTTAACCACTCCCTAGAAAGTTTTGCCTGATTCAACAAATTGCCAGGAACACAGGCGTCTGTTGCGAATGGCTGGAGCTCAAGAAGGGAGGACGATATAAATCTTCTCTCCTCATTCATCAGTGGCAAAGCCCAAAAGGCAAAAGGAGAACTCGAAAAGGCAGGGCATTTGGAGAGGATGCCAACCAGATCTTTCTTCCCATGCATGGCCAAAGAATATTCCCTTTGCTCACATTGGCTTTTGCAGCAATCATAGATTTGGAATGGAACATCTGACCTGACTCATATAGTGATTAGCAGATAATTACTTTTAATTCATTGCTAATGATAATATAAAAAAAATAAGAGAGCGTTGGATGATGTAAAAAGCTTTAAGCCTCTCAAGCATGATTTTTGGAAAGCCCAATCTTTTACGAAGCTAGGGCCTATATTTCTGGTTACATTATACCCCTGCTCACTGAGCATAAATCTTTCACGGGTAGTCTAGTCTATTCCTAATGAAAGCCTTAAACCTTAGGATAAGCACTCAGCTGAGGTGCTTTCGGAATAGTATCTCATTCCAACTGCGTAGGAGGCTGGTTAAGTACCACACTGTCCAAATGACTTAGGAAAATTAATGGCCCAAATTAAAGTAAAAACCCTCTTATATTCTTTTCTTGCCACAGAAATCAGGGTAAGTAAAATGTAGCAAATTGCCAGAAAGATTATATAAGCAATCAGCTGCTAAAAATGCTTCCCTAAGTGAGCTAATATATCAACATTATGTGGAATTCCGAGAGATTCACCTGAAAAGCACAATTATATCTGTGAAAGTTAAAGGAATTTAAGCTCTTTAGGACTTCAAAAACTTGCATTCTGTTAAGGTGTAAGGTTTTTTTTTAAAAAAAAATAATAATTCAAGAACCACTGCTACAAGGCAACTGAATTATTTAGTTGGAAGTACTGCAGCTCTCTTGAGATGCAAAGAAACCTGACCCAGATACTTATTTTTACATCTTTTGGAGAAGTTCAGATCAAGGATGTTAGTTCAGGACACAATAAGCAAAAAAGCAATGTGAATCATCATTTTGGTTCATGTAAACCTGGAGGATATTCACTGTATTGAAAGGTCTTTCAATTTCTTCTCTGCCACCATGTTCAATATTGTAATCCCTGTAATGGCAGCGATTGGAAGAGTATATTGAACTAAGTATCTGTTGCTGATTTATGAGCTACTTGCGAACCAAAGCAAACATCATCAGGTTTGTTAGTCTATAGGCGAGATGGTGCAAAGGAGGCTAAAGGATACATTAAATGTATTAATCCAGCAGTGTAATCAAAATCCCAGTGCACTTTGGATTGTACTTCCTGTCTTTAGTTGAGGGCAGCGTTCTCCAAAGCTTTCAGTGTAAGGGCCACATTATATATTTTGCATATTTTCACAGGTGGAAAAAAAATCAATTTTACAAATGAATGAGAGCTTCATCCTAACCTGGCTTTGTGCCAGCGCAGCGCTCTTGCGCCAGACCAGCTCTGTCATGAAAGTGCTGTAAGGCATTTCTGTGGATTTGGTTACTGTGTCATTGCGGATTAGTTCTGCTGGCTCAGGACTGTGTCAAGGGTGTGCCAGAGGCGGGCAGGAGGTGTAACAGTATGGAGGGGGGCAGATCCGTGGATGTGTCAGCCCGGAGAGGGGACAGGACCATTAGGCCAGAGGCATCATTCAGGCGGAACGGCCCAGTACTCCGTTCCGCGGAGCTCCCGGGCCGCGCTACTGCTTCGGAGGATGGGCGAGCTGCTGCTGGGCCCTCCCGCCCTCTCTTGCGTCCGGAATCACTCTAAAATGGAGCGATTCCGGCGCAGTGAGGCTTGGGGGGCGTGGCAGCCCTCCACCATAGGGGCGGAGGGCTGTCAATCATCCGAGCATTCCGGTAGTTGGCGCGCTCAGATGACATCACTGCATTAGGCCATATCCTAATCACCATCCCTGGGCTGGGCAGCCCCTCTCCGGGCTGCTCCTGGCTGCATGGACTTGCACCTGCTATTTTGCAGGCGCAGATCTGAGCAGCCTGATAGGGCTGGCTGGGGCTTACCCCAGGGAAAGGGGAACATATCCCCTTGCCCTCCCAGCCTCCATTAGGATTCAGCCAGCCACCCTGCTCCAGCGCAGATTAGGATTGTGCTGTGAATGTTTTACTTGTATTTTTTTTGTAATCAGCATGATATGATTAAGAACAAAAGAGAAATGTGACTATTATAAAGAAACAATGCTGTGCCTAAACTGAGAAATGATATATAATGAATAAAAATTTCACAATCATCAGTAAATGCTCTGACAAAACATGTTGCTGCAGGCCGGATATAATGTTGTGGTGGGGTAGTTTTGGCCCTTGGGCTGTAGTATGGAGACCCCTGGTTTAGGAGAATATTTTCTGCCAAATGTAGCAAAATGGAAAAGAGATTTTAATTGGGCACTACTACTACGTAGCCAGATCCTATAGGTCAGTAGTATTCAAACTTTTTAGACCGAGACACACTTTTTTGAATGGCATGTGTATCAGGACCCACCGGAAGTGACGTCATTAACCTGGAGGTGATGTTGTGGCAGGAAGTGTGTCATTATCAAGCAGTAAATGTGTCATTGTAACATAATAAAATGATACTCCTGAAATGCAAATTGGCATTCTTGGACTGCAGCAATTGCACAACCAGGAAAGATCCCTGACAGAAAGCAAGATTAGGACAAAATATTATGTAAAAACACTGAATTAAAAACATTTTTTTTAAAAAAACGCTCATTTGAAAATTCAAACTAACACTCACAAAAGGACTATAGCAAGAATAAGGTCTGCAGTTTCCAAGATGGCTGCTCCCAGCTTTCTGCAACCCAC
>JAJKFI010000007.1:948699-1004331 GCA_029204185.1 Lerista edwardsae | reverse complement strand
CCAGAACTCAGACACAAATGCTTGGCCTGTCTTGATTTACCACGACAGATAGTGACTAGCCCAAGGGCACCAAAGAAGCTTCATGGCTAAGCAGGGATATTCTTCCAGATCTTGATTCAGCTCCAAAACTACATCATGGCTTTTCATAGAATATAGGAAATTCTCACAGTGCCAAACTGACATATTAGTTACAGGATGATAGAAGATTTTCCATGCAAAAGAGTTTCTTATAGAAATAGGTAATGTTTCTGGAATGAATTTGAGATGACAAGCCTTACAGGTCTTTTTCTTTTATAATGCTGTATGGGAAATCAATTATGACAATACATCTTGTTTCATTGTTTTTCTTTCTTCTGTATGTTTATTACTATAAAATAAACTGACTGTATGCAATCCTTGAACGAACCCACCATTCTAGATGGTGCTCAGATCCATGCACTAGATCTCAAGGACACATGAATCTCAAATAGATCCAGGAAAAATGCTTCTTTCTTAAAAGTAATAAATAAAAAGCCATAAATAGGGGTGGGTTGTGTTTTTTTTTGGAGATTTCCCCCCCTCCCCAAAGTTCTTGTTTAAAACAGAAAATTGCGGTGTTATGTCAGTCAGTCAGTCAGTAATCCTTTATTGGCATACACAGAGCTAGGATACATCTAAAATCTATAAAACATCAGACACATAAAAATGTGTTTTTATCCAAATTTTTATTGCAGATTGTACAAACAGCACAATAAATAAGAGTGACTAGCCCTACAAAGGCAAGCAATTACTGGCACACACACCCCAGCCCAAAATAACCTGCTCAAATGTTCCCAAGCTGCACCCTGGTTGCTGCTTAGAGTGTCAAGAACCTGGTACTTACTACTTCCACATTCCATTAAAATCACCCCAGCAGGCACTGTGACCTATGAGCACATAGTGTTCATGAAAGTTTAAGCAAGCTTCCTCCTGTTTCTGCCACTCCTCTTCCTGATCTCTTACTGAAAACTATTTGTGGAAAACTGTGTCAAAAGATGGTATTTTTGTGAAAGTGATCTAAATTTGTGTCAAACTCTGTCAAAAATAAGCAAAAGCTGTGTTTTTTCATTTTGACCTGATTTTTGCTTTATATAGTACTAGCTTTTTGTTACCCGGCGTTGCCCGGGTAACAAAATGATCTTCCACAGTTTATGAGTTTTGCACCCCTTCTCGCCCCCCCCCACGCCGATGGGGGCTGAACCCGGACTCCAGCCATGTCGGGAGCGTCACCGGTCGCCTCGGCGACCCCGGAAACTATGGACTCGATGCCTATTTCACCCATTTTCGGCCGTCTTCATTTTAGGCCCCTACGCACACCCACCCCCAGGGGCGCTAGGGTGGCCTGACCCCCGGAGTGTCTGTTGCCAGGCCTCAAGGCACGCGCATGCCGAGTTTGGTGCGCATCACTACAGGCGTTCCAGCAGGGCATGGCGGACATTGTGTCTCGCACCCCTTCTCACACCCCATGCTGAGGGCGCTAGGGGGGTCTGACCCCATGTACCCCACCCCCGGGGGCACTAGGGGGGTCTGACCCCTGCAGTGTTTGTCGTCAGGCCGCAAGGTGCATGTGTGCCAAGTTTCGTGTCGATCGGTCCAGGCATTCCAGCGGGGCAGATGTTTTGTTTCGCACCCCTTCTTGCACCCCACGCCAAGGGAGGGCCGAACCCAGACTCCAACGGCATCGGGAGCATCGCCGCTCATCCCGGCGACCCCAGAAACTATGGATTCGACAGCAATTTTGGCCATTTTCGACCATTTTCACATGGGGACCCCCACATACCCCCACCCCCGGGGGTGCTACGGGGGCCCGACCCCCGCAGTGTTTGTGGCCAGCCTGCTAGGTTTCCGCATGTCGAATTTGGTGCCAATCGGTCCAGGCAAGCAACAACAGTATTTATATACCGCTTTTCAACACAAAATTCACAAAACAGTTTACAGGCAAATAATAAAGCTAAATGGCTCCATGTGTAAAAGGGCTCACAATGTAAAAGAAAATGCAGAACACCACCAGTAATAGCCACAAGAAAAGACACTGCGCTGGGGGAGGGGGGGAGAAGGACACTTGATAAACTTTTCACATTCCATAACCTAAAACAGGAGTGAATAAACAAGTTGTTTTAATGGTGGTGTTTATAATCCGCTGGCACAACTGATATCCTTGTCTTTATCACCAGATATGTCAGGGGGAAAAAATCTTTTATTCTGATTGAAGGTTGATAATATTCTTCAAATTAGCATAGCATTGTTAAAACAGTATGGAGATGATATCTAGATGGGGGAAAATGAGGTGATCCCACTTGTTTTGACTGTGGTACAACTTTCGCAAATTTCTCCCCACTTATGAAATGGTCAACCTTGGGTGCTATTGAGGAAAGAAAAGATGCCATTAAATTAGGCATGTTCTTGATAAAAAAAAAGAATCCACCCCAACATTGCATCTGTGTGATTTCTTCACACCTTAAATTGTTTTTTTCAAGTAAGAATCCCGCATTTCAGAAACTAATTGTTTAATTAATGTCCCCTGAACTCTCTGGACAAGGGAAACATTCCAATTATTCATATACCAGAGATTGCCCTTCTATACATTTCATAGATAATTCAAGGAGTTACGGAAAATTGTCTTCTGGAATCACAACTTTGTCCTTCATTATGGTCACCTTTAATCTGCCACCTTACTCTGGCTAAAATTTCACTACAAACACACTCAGGGTGCAATCCTAAACAACTTTCCAGTTGCAATGCAGCTCTGAGGTAAAGGAACAAACATTCCCTTACCTTGAGGAGGCCTCTGTGACTGATACTCCATTGCAAGATGCAGCAAACGCCCCACTGCCACAGCTATGTCAGTGTTAGAAAGTTGGTTAGGATTGTGCCTTGACATAAATACTAATTGTTTTCGATTAGCAGCTTCATTTTCCAGATGTAACTGGTAATTTTTCTCATCAGTCAGAGTTGTGATGGTTCTCAAAATATAATTATGTGTGTGATTTTTTTCACTTCCTTTTTCACATGGGTTTACTTGTACTTTAACTCCCTCAAATACAGTGTGGTATTGTGATTAGAGCAGTGGTTCTCAAACCTTTTAGCACCGGGACCCACTTTTTAGAACGGCAATCTGTCCATGACCAGAAGTGATGTCATGACCGGGAGTGCCATCATTGTGATGCCAGATCCTGCTGCTTTCCTGAGAATGCAGCAATAAGTTGGATTATTAATATACTGACCGGGCCAACAAAACACATAATATGTGATGTAAGAGTATAGGAGAGATCACCAATGCCTTCTCTCCCTACCTCTCCGAGATGGGCCCTTGCTGGTCCCTGCAGAAGCTGGGTTATGGTCTTGTCACATATTAGATCTGAATCCCAGAGAGAAATGTTTTCTTCATGCCAATTCTAGATTTATGGACATGATATGTCCAAGGATCGTTAGTGCCAATGGGAATTCTTCTCCTGGGACAAACATAAAAAAAGAGGAATCTGGACTGGAACATCAGTGGAGACAAAAGGATTGAATCCCTTGCACAAGCTATTCAACACAGGTGCAAATCATGCAGGTTAGTTAACCCTAACTCTTAGCTCAGAATATCTTCTAGCAGTATATTACACAATGAATATAAATAAAGACTAACTGTACTAAATGTGGCATCATGGTAATCAGTCCAAGTAAACTCAGCCTGTCAAGGCAGAGTATTCTCAAAATGCATTCAGGTGCCAGGCTGGTATGCAAATCAGGCTAGATTGGCACTTGGAAGGTGAGTTAATAAGCAAACAAGCACAGTGAATAGGACCAGATGTACCATAAGAAAAAAGGTAAAAAAAGAAGCAGCAAAATGAAGACAAAAAGAGGGGAGAAAACTAAAGGAGTCAGATGAATGGCAGACGCATGCAAATTTACAGAATGGTTAGGATTTCAATTACATTGTGATTTGGGTTAAACAGCTGGGCTACATTCGCAAACAGTTTGCAGTCATCTCGTAGACATCAACAGGATTTAGATAACTCCACACTGATGCGCTTCACTAACAGAAGTATGATGATTATGTTTTTAAAATCTTATGTAAATGAAAAGACGGTTCTGTCAAGTTTATAACTTGCTAACGCTTTACAGTGTGTGTTGCTGCGAGCACATCTATTGTCCAACAAGCAGTAAACAGCACAAGCAGTAAGCTGGGAGGAAATGGCAATCTATGCTAAGCCTATTTTGTTATCTGTTGTGTTCAGTATAACCATCTGTCTGTAGAAAGCACATTGAATGACAGTGAAGGGCAGTGTAACTGTGATGGAATTGAGAGCTAGGCAAACGACACATATTGCTTAGACTATGGCTATATTGTTCATGCTCCCAGTTCTGCCTCTTTTCCAAACCAAGTATTATTGGTCTTCTGGAATGTATCTAGACACTGTCAAGGTTTGAATCCTTGAGTGAGTTACTGAAGAATGCCCACATCCAGTCAGAGGCGGATCTAAGGGGGGGCAAATCTGTAAGTGTTGCAAGAAGCCTTACCCTGTCATGTAAATCCCTCCTCTCCTTTGCTGCTGTAGCCAGTAAGCAACGCCAAGATGTTGCTGTTCCCTGTAAGGATTGGCTAGAACAGTGCAGGAGAGGATTGTTTTCCACAGCAAGGTAAGGCTTCTTGCAAAACTTACAGATTTGCCCCCCCCCTTAGATCCGCTTCTGCATCCAGTCAAAAGAGCTAGGCCTCAGCAAAAGTTTGGCCTCAGCATAAAAAAAGCACAAAGCCTATAGAATCAAAGTGCTGAGTCACTCAGCAGGTGTAAGGTAATTAATGACTCTAGTGCCGAGTGCAAAAAGGGTGTAGCTGAGTGGAGAATAGCTCGCCCAGCAATTGGTCTAAAACAGGGGTCAGGGAACTTTTTTACCTTTTACCCCAAAATATATTTAGATACGCCGACGTTACCCCGTTGACGTTAACCCCCCCCCCCCATCAGAACAAAAGAAAAAAAATTACATATTGGAACCCATTGCTTTTAATTTGATTAATTAATGAGCTTAATTAATGCTATGTAAATATGAAGTTGTAAAGAGTTTGGGTACACCTGCAGACCTTGAGAGAATAGAATTCAACCTTTCTGGGTTACAACTAGCTTACCTTTTTGACAACAGGTTTAGGTACTTGGACAAGATTTATCTCTATAATGAATTCAGATTGGGGCTGGCTGGCTGGCTCTGGCTCTGGCTCTGGCTCTGGCTCTCACAGAGGCCAGGAACAGCAGTTCTGATTTTGTTTTTGTTTTCTGCTGTTCACCTTGCCTCGTTGCCTCCCGCCTCTCTTTGTGTCCCTGACTCCTTGCACAGGCGCAGGGACCCCAGCCCTCCCCCCCGCTCGCTCGCCCGCCCGCCCCACTCCTTGGGACAGCAAGACAAGGCAAACCCAGGGAGAGCCCTAGCTGCTCACAAAGAGGCACGTCCACAGAAGTCCTCTCAACACACGCACGCACGCGCCTGCGGGCACATGCACATATACACCTCAGCCGCTCACCAGAGCCTCCCCCACGCCTGCACATCTCGCATCCCTGCAGGGCTCCTGGGTGGCGGCGATGGCTGCAGCTCCTCGGCCTCCCCACCTGGAGCTGGTTCGGGCTCTTCCCTGGCGTCGAGCACTGCCGACTCCATGGCTGCTTGAGTGCCAGCCAGGAGTGGGTCTGTGCCGGCCTCGCTGCCCGGAATAGGTTTGGCCTCGCCGGCTCCCCCATCACCCGGCACCGCCGCAGTTGCAGCCACGGCAGCCATTTTCTCTGCTGTGGCTTCCTTCTCCCTCTACCAACAGCAGGATCGATAATCACGGCCTTCTTCGCCGCCTGGGAAGGGAGGGGAACGCTGCCTATTGGGGGCCAAGTACCTTGCCGCTTCTAATCTCCTATTGGAAGCAAGGGAAATCCATCAAGTGTGAGAGGAACTTCCCATTGCTCAGAAGAGAGAACGTTGGTCATGAAGGAAGGATGAGGGAAAAGGGGCGGGGCATACTCCTATCTGTCCATTACCCCCAGGAATTTCATTTTTACCCCATTTGGGGTAATTTACCCCTGTTCCCTGACCACTGGTCTAAAAGTAAAGCAGGTACCTACTGATTTTGTTGTCTAACAACCAGAGTGCTGCGGAGCATTCTGCCCATTTGGGAAACATTTACTTGGAGCATGGAATTTATCTGCTGGTTCCCTGCGTGGGACCTATGCTGTCTGGTTGTATCGTCCTTCTGTTTCACCATCTTGTAAACACACTGGGAGAAACTCTGCTGAATCTGTGTCCTTGACTCTCTGTTTTACTGGACTACCTCCACGTCTCCTGGGAACTGTGCCAGCCCTCTGGAAGCCTTGCCAGGCTGCTGAAGTACAAACCGCACTTTAAAGTTTTGCTGTTTTTCCCTAACCGCTGCCCTCACCTTTCGTTGCCAGCTGCGCCCCTGAGCTTGAAAGGGGGAGCCTCAAGAATTCCAAATTCCCTCAGACACTGCTGGTGGTGGTGAAAAATTGTGACAGGTCCATGGAACTCTGGGCCAGCCAAGCCAAGGAAAATGAAGCAACCATGGCTTACAAGCCCTAGGGTTGCATAGAATCATGGGAAATGTAGAGCAGGCCTTGATTTTACTTCCTCACTGGCCTAGGACCTAGTTCTGCATTATCATCCAGCTAGCTCCATGTGATAAATGCCAGGCTTGTTAATGGTGCATGGATACAGAGCACCCACTTACCAAAAGGCTAAACAGGCAAACAAATTGAGAGCATAATCCTAACCTGGAGTTAGGCAAGCACAGTTATGCCAGTAAAGTTTGGCCGGCACAAGGGCCACTGTAAAGCCCATTTGGACCACTCTCGAAGTCAGGCAGGGTGGTGCATGTCTGTGTGCTGGCCTCTCTGACTCTGAGAGTGGTCCAAACATACTTTACAGTGTCCTTTGTGCCAGCAAAACTTTGCTGGCCTAACTGTTCCAGCCTAACTCCAGGTTAGGATTGCACTCTGAATGTGAATCTACACCCTGAAGAATCTTTTGCATCTTTGTAGCCTGCACGATAACGAGCCTGTTGTTTGAACTGTGGGAGGATGCTGGATGACCAGCTATGACGGAGACACCGTTCCATTCCATTCAGTAAATCAGCAGAAACTGTCCCCTGCTCCTTTTAAGAAACTGGCCTGTTTTAAGAAACAGGATCACAAAGCTGAGGTTTTTATTCAAACTATCTGTTAGAGCAATGATGATAACTTTCAATCATTTGCTCAGCTCGCTGTAGTTGCATTACTACAGACACCATAATGCAAAGCCACAAAGAGGACATAATGTGGAAACCATAGAGGTGTCAAGATACTGTGATGAGCACCTATGCAAAAGTGACTGAACTATCTTTCCCAAGGAGCTACCCAACCATGTATATGCATGAGGAATCCACATGGCAGAAACTTGATTGACCAGCAGGGTCAGAATATGCCACCGCAGTCCAATTGATACCATTGTTCTTTGTGATTAATATGGAATAGAATAGTAAATGAGTATTGTAATGCTGATACTTCCTTTCTGCCTCACACTGTGTGCTATGTGGTGAATGTCAGCTGATATTTTGGACAGGGACACATGCAGATGACAACGCTGAGGTTTCCTTTGTGTTAAATAAATCTCGGTGAGTGAGAACAATTTAATTGTTTCTGAAGTCACTGCAATTGCATTTTACTTAGTCAATTTCATAGAAAAATATGAAGAAAAAAAATTCATTCCAAAATCCCCTTTTAGGCAGCAAATGTCAAGTCTAAAACTGGAGGATTACTTTTAGTTTAATCCCCCCAAAACCCTGTTTGAAACTTCACTTTGCTTAGCTGCATTTCCTTTACATCCACTATGGAAAATATGAACATAGGACCAAACATAGCATTCATATTGAAGGAATGTGCCATAATACAGTGGTTCTCAACCTTTTTACCACCAGGACCCACTTTTTAGAATGACAATTTGTCTGGGATCCATCAGAAGTGATATTATGGCCTGTGTGCCAGCATTGTGATGCCAGAACCTGCTGCTTTCCTGGGAATTCAGCAATAAGTTGGGCTGTTTCCAATAGCAAAGTGAATCAGAAAGAAAGAAAGAAAACCTTTTTACAGCTTTGATACAAGCAAAACAACCACACAGCTGTCCCCCTTTCCAGCATCCCATCTTCCCACATTTTCAATATGGCTGCTCTAGGTGCTTCACAACCCACCTGACATTGGCTTGCGACTCACTGGTGTGTCCCGACCCACAGTTTGGGAACCACTGCCATAAGAAGTTCTGCTACAGCAACAATAATTCCCTGGGTACAAAGTGGTAATATACATGCAAAGGGCACCTTCATCAGGCACATGCAGCAACATTTGGTCCCATGTCTAGACCCCAGAAATACAAGTTGGCATGTTTCCAGTTATCCTATGTAAGAACTTAAGAAGAGACACACTGGATCAGGCCGAATGGGCCATTTAGGCCACCTTCCAGTATCTCACTGTGGCCCACCAGATGCCTCAGGTAGCACACAAGACAGCAAGGTATCTGCATCCTGTTATCACTCCCTTGCTTCTGGCATGCTGAGGTAGCCTACTTCTAAAACCAGGAGGTTACACATACCCACCATGGCTTGTAAACTGTGATTGACTTTTCTTCCAGAAATCTGAACAATCCCCTTTTAAAGGCATCTAGGCCAGACGTCATCACCACATCCTGTGTTAAGGAGTGTAATGGTCTTGGACACAATGATCACTAACACTTTGGACAAGTGGTGCCTGCCAATCACTACACAAAACCAGGACTTTGTAGCAAGGAATTTGTAATTTTTTCTTATATTGAAGGAGGTATGCATTAGTGTGAGGACAAAGGGAGAGAAGCAGTGTTGATGGTTCTAGCAAACAGTAGCCCTGAATGAGGGTCAAAGAACTGTGCAAGTTGTTGAAATCACTGGAAGTCAAGCTAAATGTTGTCATAGTTTTCCCCAGACCCAGTCCATCATGAGGGTAGAGTACTAGCATCTTTCAAAGGGTCTGGCAAGATTCTCAAGTTGCCAATTTTTGAATGAGGCATTCAGTTTGGTTCTTGTGTAAAAATTCCAGGGTCATATGGATTGCACACAGTTCTCTTTACATTTTGAGAAAGAATCATCCAAGATATAAACAGCTTATTAGTAGAAAAAGAACCTATTCAGCTAGGTCAATTCAATGAAACACAGTTTCCCAAGGGAAATTGGTTAAAAGCCTATTGCTGAATGCTCTTAAAATTGCATTAGGCAAAAAAAAATTCTATCTGGATGAAACCTTAAATAATAAACTTGCACAAGAAAACACGCTGAGCTAGCTAGAATAGCCCGCTACCATAAGTGGCTATGTGCTCTTGGAGACACCAATTATAACTTGCAGATGCAATGAGAAGATTATATATTTATTTTTGTGCATGCATGTGTGTGTGATGCATAGGATTAATGTGACATTTTTTATTTGTTATACTTCTGTCCCTAGAAATAACAGACATACAGGCAGACAGATAGACAGACACAGACACACACACAGAGTGTAATCCTAACTTGGAGTTAGGCCGACACAGTTAGGCCAGCACAGTTACCAGGGCCACCGTAAAGAGTGTTTGGACCACTCTTGGAGTCAGGGAGGATGGTAGATATCTCTCTTGCTGGCCTCTCTGACTCCAAAAGTGGTCCAAAATACTTTACAGTGTCCTTTGTGCCGGCCAAACTTTGCTGGCCTAACTGTGCTGGACTAACTCCAGGTTAGGATTGTGCTCTTACACACAAACACATTCTGCATAGTTATTAAAAGACTAGCCTTTTGTTACCCGGCGTTGCCTGGGGGACAAAGTATCCCCAGCTTCTATTAGGAGAAGGAATGAATACAGGGACAGAATCAAGCAAAGGAGCGTAATGAAATTGTCACACTCACTGAACACTGTCTGCAGGTCCTGTGGTAGGATAGCACCGACGTGTGAGAAACAGGAAGAGGTGGCCAGTTAGCCCTCTGGAAATAGGCCCCTCTCAGATCCGACTGGGTGTTGGACCTCTCTGGATCATGCTCTTTCCAGCCTGGGCAACTCAGGCAGTGCAAAGCAGTTTCACTTTCGTTTCTGAGGTCTCTTCCTGTGTATCAGCTCAGTGAGTGCAATCCCAGCTCATGACCTGCAGAATCCTTTGTGACCACATGGTGGCAGCACATTTTCACTCCAATACAATCCCCTCACTGTCCCTCCCCCCCGGGGGCTGTAGGGGGGTCTGACCCCCGCAGTGTTTCTTTCCAGGCTGCAAGGTGTATTCCTGCGAAGTTTCGTGCGGATCGGTCCAGGCGTTCCCGAGCCTATGCAAAACATACATACATACACACCCGCACACACACATACACACAAACATACCCACGTTCGTTTTTATATATATAGATTGTATAGGACTGTTCTTTAATCAAGAAAATGCAGATATTGGTGTAGCTTAGTTCAAGAAAACTTCTCAATTTGTTCTAGTTCAGAATCTGGAGAGTTTCCTAATGCAGACTTTAACCTCTGTAATTTCTCCCTTTTATAAAATGGCAATTTATAGAAAGCACCATGTTGCTAAATTCAAACAAATAGACAGGAGAACAGTCCAAAATGCTAATATTCATCCTATGACTGTTTCAGACTCTGCCAAATCTTTGAAAGATGATGTTGATCTGGAAAGTTCCTAAAAATGTAAGTATTTTATTAGTGAAACATTTTATTGCATTGCTATTATTGGCTGAACTTCTTTGGTGGCATGGAATGATCAACAGCATTCCGAAAGTTCAGGAAATATTCAGAATGTTTGCAGTCCAACTTCTGTGTGGGAATAAGTTGTCAATTTTGATGGAATGAAATTCTCACATGGCCCAAGGGACAGAAAGGAGTAGGCTGCACTAGAAAAGAAAGGAAGACCAGAGATGAGGTCCATCTCATCCAGACAAGAGATGAAGGAAAATGGACTGAGATGCAACACCATGAGACAAGGGTTGATGTGAAAAGTAAGGTGATAAAATAATAATAATATAATAGTAATAATTGGTATTTATATACCGCCTTTCTTGGTCATCAGATTGCTCCTTTGACTTTAATTCAAGGCGGTTTACATAGTCAGGCATTTTTCTAAACCGCAAGGGTTTTTACAAATCACAAAGTTCTAATGTAAAATGTAGGTGACAGTGGTCTAATGAAAGAGGTGACTCTGAAGAAGCTTCAGTGCTTAAGGTCAGAAGAAAATTAGGCTATGAAAATTAAGAAAATTAAAAAAAAGGAGAAAATTAAGCTCAGAAGAAAATTAGGGTGGAGGGAAGGGCTGGAGAAATGCTAACAGCTAAAAGACAGTGCTGCTAAAGAAAATGGAGCAAAGCAATTGGCAAACTGAAAGGCAGGAGCCAGAGGAAACAATGCAGGGAGGGTGGAGTTATGGAGGCAAAGAAGGAATGAACCAAGAAGAAGGGAGAACTGGAAAAGTTCTAGAGACAGGCAGGATTATGTACTATTGGCAGAAAATGGGCAGGCAAGAGAAGCTTGTAGGGCTGTGGGCAATTGACCAGGGGACCAAGGGGGCATAAGGTTTTTGGTTTAGATGCTGGCAGGGCTTCTCTGCTTTTAGTTTTATAGAATAGAACCTCAGTAGTTATGGCTTCTGTTTTTTCCAGCAATTGGAAGCTTGTTAGCAGTAAGCTTGTTAGCTTGGGAGCTTGTTTCCCATAAGGGGAAACTGGAATCGCTCACCTCTGACACTCCTCCCATGGTGCCTTGCCACTACAAATGTTCAGCCTCCTAGTGACACAACATCCACTGCCTTTGTGGCAGAACACCTGGAGAGGGAATGCAGAGAAGAGGAGCGTGTGCAGAGATAGGAAAGAGTCTAGAATAGGAATTGTGTGCAATGGTAATGGGAGCCATTTCTTTTTTTTATATAACGTGGCATCTCCTATCCCTCGGAATCAGAGCCATTCAATTATTTTAAGCATGGCAGAAAAACCTAGTGAGCTTGTGCTACATTTCCCAGTGCACCAGACGAGTCTCTTTTGGAGTCATTAACTTAATAAGACGAGGTTTAAAACCTTAGGTGCAGCAATAGATGTTTATGATCCCGAACGTTGTCTTCTAACGTGTCATCTATTTGTAGCCCACTATAATGCAGCTCTTCTCCTTTGATCTAATACTGAGCATGCTAGTCCCTACTAAGACTACAGGCAGCTCATATGCTTCCTGCCTCAAATTGAAGAATACTGTTAGTTAAACAGAACGCCATATTGTTACCTTGGGGATTTATAAAAGTCAACACTAAATGATCCATTTTATCTATAATTTGGAAAGTACCACTCAGGATTAAAAACCTAATCATCACTTTTTTATTAGATCAGTATATTTCCTGATATACTTCAAGGGGCATAGAATAAACTGACTAATGCTTGGGTGAGAAAAGGATTTATCACAAGTTCAGTCCCGTCTAATGCTTTCCCATTAGGAATGCTCCCTGTGGAGCTAATCGGATCTCCATAAATGTTCACGGGAAACTAGCTACTAAAGTGACAGATGTACAAGTCTGCCTTGTCCTTTTTACTCTGTGACCCATATTTCCGCATCTTCTCAGCATTTTACACCTTCCCAAGGGTGTGTGTGTGTGTGTGTGTGTGTGTGTGTGTGTGTGTGTGTGTGTGATGTTAGTGTTCAGGTAACTCACAGGTTGTCAAAATAAGGTTCATCCTGAAATGAGTTAAGACTCTTTGCATTATGATATTGCATTATCAGTAATGATTTGATGACTGCACCTCAATGGACCCCTCTGTTAAGATCTTAAAGTTTGCAGATGATACAATGATCATTAGTCTTATTAAGGACGGTGATGAGTCTGCATACAGTGGGAAGTTGAGCAACTTGTTTTGTGGTGCAGCAGTAACAACTTCGTGCTCAACTCACAAAAAACTGGGGAGATGATAGTAGACTTTAGAAAGCACCCCCTCCTTTACTTCCACTTTCCATCTTAAGCAGTACGGTTTCTGTGGTGGAGTCATTCAAGTTTTTGGGTTCTGTACTTTCCCGGGACCTGAAATGGTCAAATAATATTGGTTGTAAAAAAGCTCACCAGAGATTGTATATCCTGCATCAATTTAGGAAATTTAACTTGTCTCAAGAGCTGCTTGTCCAATTTTACAGAGGTATTATTGAATCTGTCCTCTGTAATTCCATAACTGTTTGGTTCGGTTCGGCAACCAAACTGGATAAGCAACAGCTCCAGAGGACTGTTAGTACTGCTGAAAAAATAATTAGAACTGGCCTGCCCTCAATAGAGGACTTGTATACTGCTCAGGTTAAAAAGCGAGCAGTGAATATTGCTGCAAATCCTTTACACCCTGGTCATAATTTGTTCAACCTTCTTCCTTCTGGTCATCGATATAGGACTCTGTACACCACAACATCTAGGCACAAAAATAGTTTTCCCCCCTGTGCCATTAAACTGTTGAACTTGTAATTATGCTGAGGTGACTTGGAGTTTGAGGCAGTGTTTTATTCTGAATAATGCCCTTATTTGTTTTGTGTATTTATTGTTCATTATGTATGTGTAGTACTGTATGTTTGTAGCCAGTAGGCGTATCAAATTCCAGGTATGGTTTACATACTTGGCCAATAAAATTATCTTATCTAATCTAATGCATTCCAAATGTGTAGACCTCTACAAAGGTCTAGACATTTGTAATGGAAACATACAAACCTTCCTGCATGGGGAAGGAAATATGTCTAGTTGAATTCAGAATGATTTTGATCCTATAAGAATGCTTTCCATTCAGAGCACATTCCAAACTTGGAGTCAGGCCAGCACAGTTAGGCCAACACAGTTTGGCTGGCACAAAGGCCACTGAAATGTGTGTTTGGACCATTCTCAGAGTCAGGGAGGATGGCACTTGTCTGTGTGCCAGCCTCTGACTCTGAGAGTGGTCCAAACATTCTGTATGGTGTCCCTTGTGCTTTATGGCACATTTATGACACCCAGAGCCAGCGGTACAAACATACTGCCAGTGATAAGGCCCATAGGATTGGTCCCTGTATCAATTGTCTTATAACTTTTATTAGTCATAGTACAGGATTGCCAATAGAAGAGAATTACATAGAGCTAACATAAACACTTGTGTGTTAACCAGTCACACTAGATCAAGACATCATGTAATGGCAGTTTTGATAGCCTTAAGAAAAATAGATAATTCCAATACAGACAGCTCTCTCTTCAGAGTTTTCGATTTGCATATGTAGTGATCCATTTCGGAACTGAAACATCAAACACTAGGAGGCTAATTTAGCCTGCAAAACGTTATAATCAACTTTATCAAATGCATTGCAAGATCCTTAAGGACTGCAGGAGGAGTAAAAATGGTTTGCACGTGTTTAAAAGCAAAGTACATTCTTGCAGAGAATGTCCTAATTGCGGATTACTGCATGATGTACTTACCTGTACATCACGCAGCTTAACATCTCATTTAACATGCTTTTACCCATGTGCTGGCCTTTTTCTATGCACTATTAGCATGCCAACACAACTATTATTTATTATTATTTATTAGATTTCTATCCCGCCTTTTTGCCCGAAGGCACCCAAGGCGGCATTACAATATAAAATTCAACACAAAAAACAATTTAAAAACAATATTAAAACAATACAATACAACTATCATCTAGGCTGCAGGTTACTGACGTGCTAGTAGTATGGACCTCACCTTGGAATCTCTTGCTGATATCAATCTTAACCAGGCCCATTTAATCATTAAGACAAGACTCTGGGAAGCTGAAACACAACTTTTACTTCAGAACATTAACCCTACTTGTTCCCCATGTTATTTTGGTCTGTCCCCCTTCTTGAACCATGATTCTAATTACTTTCAGAAACTGGTAAACCCTAACAAAAGGCGAGCCTTTATGCTCGCCAGGCTTAACATTTTCCCGTCTGCGGTCCTTTCAGGAAGGTTCTTGAATACCCCGCCTGAGAGCAGGATTTGTAAATTCTGCTCTCAGGAACCTGATACAATTGCCCATATCCTGTGCTACTGCCCTGCCCATAGATCACTTCGCGAAATTTTCCTGGGCCCAATTTTATCTACCTTTTCTGGCCCCTCTGTTGGTTATTTGGGCTTTCTTCTTAAAGATAGCTCTGAGATAATCACTGACTTGGTCGCATAATTTTTGGTTGCGGATGTTAAAAAAAGTACCCAACCCTGAGTCCTTCTTGAACAAAGCTATTGGGGGTAGAACTTTAATGACGATTCTATGTTTTGACTCTTTTAATTTTTTTCTTAATGCCAATAAAGGTACATGAAATGAATGAATGCTAGTAGTATGTGTAAAGGGACTAGTGTATAGGCATACCCTGGTATCTGTTGGGGTTCCGCTCTGGACTCCCTCATGGATACCTGAAACTGTGGATACTGGGGGTGTCATTTTAAAGTTAGGGGAACATCAGTGGTTTTGCTGCATTAGGTAAAAAAAGATTTGTTTAACGTCCCCTTATCTTTTTTTAATAGGAGTCCCAGTATCCATGGTATCCGTGGAAAACTGAAACAGTGGATACCAAATCAGTGGATACCAGGACACACCTGTACTAGTGTCTGGGGGAAAGCATTTTAAATTAGACACTTGGCCATATGAAACCCTGCTCAGGCAAATGCTCACAGCCTGCATACATTGATTCTAATACTGAGCAGACTGGAATAGAAGTTTTATTTTCTGCAGAAGGAAGTCTGTGGCATGCACATGATATACATGGCGTGGCGTACATATATGTGGTGTGCCAGCATTACAAGACAATAGAATTGACCCTGGAGGTGGCATGTGCAGCTTGGAGAGGGTGAGGTTTGAGCTACTTGTAACCCAGATTATACAGTACCCAGACTATACAGGACAACTGGAATCAGTGTGCATTGAGGAAATCCCTTTGCTCAAAACGTAAAATAAAGAACAACGCAGACACTGCTAACCAGTGCATTTACATGTTAGATGTAAATGGGCAGCAGTACAAATGGGCAGCAGTACAAATGGGCAGCACTACAGGCATGCCCCAATATCCATTGAGTTCTGTTCCAGACCCTTCTGTAGATACCTGAAACCATGGATACTGGAGATGCCTTTTTAAAGATAGGGGAACATCAGTGGTTTTGCTGAAACAAGGTAAAAAGAAATTTGTTTAATGTTCCCCTTTCTTTTTAATTGGTATCCCAGTATCCATGGTATATGTGGATAACTGAAACCATGGATGCCAAATCAGTTGATACCGGGGTACGCTTGTATTCAGTATCAGTTGTACTTTCCAAAGACCTGTAATTTCCAAACAGGCAATGCATTACAGTAGTCTATCCTCAAGGTGCCAAAGTATGTATTCTGGTTGCCAGATCTCTGATGGTAACAGGTCCCTATGCAGCTAAGTAAGGAAGAAAGAAGATTGACATAGACCAGTGTTAGTCAAACTGTGGGTTGGGACCCACTTGGTGGGTCGCAACATGATATCAGGTGGGTTGCAGAAAGCTGGGAGCAGATATCTTGGAAACTGCAGCTCTTACTCCTGCTATATTCCTTTTGCTATATTCCTCATGTTAACAGTTTGAATTTTCAAGTGAGGTTTTTTAAAAAATTGTTTTAAGTTCAGTGCTTGTACATAATATTTTTTTCCTAATCTTGCTTTCTGTCAGGGATGTTTCATGGTTGTCCAACTGCTGCAGTCCAAGAATGCCAGTTTGTATTCTGGGAGTGTCATTTGATCACGTCACACTGACAGCACTTCCTCCAGCTATGACATCACTTCCAGGTTAATGACATCACTTCCAGTGGATCCCCATATGAGTGCCAATCTAAAAAGTGAGTTCTGGTCTAAAAAGTTTGAATAACAGGGACATAGACCATTGAAGCCAATTCATTGAAGCCACAGTGAAAGAGAGTTCACTGTTCTGGGGCTCAAAACCAATGCCAAACTGGCCAGTTTCTTGGTGCCAGCAATGTCTATCCCAGCCAGTTTCTTTTTGAGAGCAACTATAGCTGAGTTCTTTGTTTGGCACCATTATTTTTGTTGATGTTTGGTTCATACAAAAATATGCCTGTGTGGCAATAGAAATAAAACTGCAATCACACAATCATTGTTAATTCCCTTTTCTATCCACAATAGAATATATAACAGCCAGCGATACTCTCCAGAAACTATACAATAGTATTGAAATGAACCGTAGTCCTCTTCATTTTGCAGAATAAAACCACTATTATTTGGTACCATCTAAACATTACAAATTAGATTTGGGTAAATAAATCTAAGTTGGTGGAGTGAAGCAGAAATGCAGAAAGGAGACAATTTGAGCAAAATTGTTCTCATGTACACTTTCCCTACATAGTTTATTTTCCTGGGTTCCAAGATCACCGCAGATGGTGACTGCAGCCATGAAATTGAAAGACGCTTACTTCTTGGGAGGAAAGCTATGGCAAACCTAGACAACTTAATAAAAAACTGAGACATCACCCTGCCAACAAAGTTTCGCATAGTCAAAGCAATGTATGGCTGTGAGAGCTGGACCATAAGGAAGGCAGAGCGCCGAAGAATATATGCTTTTGAGTTATGGTGTTGGAGAAGACTCTTGAGAGTCCCCTGGACTGCAAGGAGATCCAATCAGTCAATCCTCCAGGAAGTCAAGCCTGATTGCTCCCTGGAAGGACAAATCCTGAAGCTGAAGCTCAAGTACTTTGGCCACCTCATGAGAAGGGAGGACTCTTTAGAAAAGACCCTCATGCTGGGAACGATGGAAGGCAAAAGGAGAAGGGGGCAGCAGAGGATGAGATGGTTAGATAGTGTCACCGAAGCAATGAACATGAAATTTGGCAAACTCTGGAGACTAGTGGAGGACAGGGAGGCCTGGCGTGCTGTGGTCCATAGGGTCGCGAAGAGTCAGACACGACTTAGCGACTGAACAACAACACACTTTCCCTCCATGTGCCCCTACATTTCCTTCACTCTTTACTTTTCCTCCTAATTCTTCCTCAAATTTACATGACTACAATAGGTGACATTGTAAACCATGTTTACTGCTTAAATAGTGTGGATTTAAGCTGTGATTTAAGTTGAATGAAGTGTTACTTTAGACTTGCTTAACGCGCATGCTGTTTAAACCGTAAATGTACATAAGTTCCCTAAACTAGGGAGCAGATGAGGGGGAGTAAAAATGAAGGGAATGCCCCAGTGCAGGTAGGGACCATGAACCTGAGAACAACACTTGAGTAAATGCATCTGTACTGCTTACATTGTGCAGAAGTTGCCTTACGGTTTAATTTTATTAACATTTTAATGTGCGAATAAAACTTGTAACAACTGTATTTGCACCTTAAAGCAAATACTTTTTTTAATTTTATGATGTCTTTCCTCGTGAAGCAGGGTATTGTTGATCCTCTATCCTGCAAGGAAAGCTGGAGGGGAGTGTCACTTAGCAATCAGTAATGAGTCCCTGTTCTCTGTTCTCTGCTTCACTCTCTTTATTGGGCACAGGCATGTTGGGCAGCGCAATCCTATACCCCTTGGGTACCCCTGGGGCTTACGCGGGTGCAAGGGGAAAAACTCCCCTTGTCCTGGACATTGCTGCTTCTGCCTCCTAATGGACTTTAGGATACAGCCCTGCTATGTTGGCCTTACTAGGCCAGCACACTCCCAGTATCCGCTAGCATTCTCTTCCAGACCCCTCCATGGATACCTGAAACTGTGGAGACTGGGGTGCCTTTTTAAAGATAGGGGAATATCAGTGATTTTCCTGCAACAAGAAAAAAAAAGAGAGGTGTGGTTAACGTTCCCCTATATTTTTAATAGGGGATCCCAGTATCCATGGTATCTGTGGATACCAAATCAGTGGATACCGGGGCAAGGCTGTATAGTGGAATTTCTGCTGCTCCAACAGCCCCTCTTAACTAATATAAGGAATTAAGTCAGATAATGGTTAATAAAGAAGACGTTTTAGATCAAATTTATAAATTACATATAAATAAGTCACCAGGCCCAGATGGCATCCACCCGATAGTTATTAAGGAACTAAAGAACGGAGTTGCTGACACCAGCAAAGTTTGGCCTGCCCAAGGGTCACTATAAAGTAAGTTTGGACCACTCTCGGAGTCAGAGAGGCCAGCACACAGATGTGCGCCATCCTCCCTGACTCAGAGAGTGGTCCAAACACGCTTTATGGTTTGTGGTAGCCAAACTTTGTTGCCAAACTCTGCCGGCCTCACTCCTGTTAGGATAGTGCCCTAAGGGCTTGCCAAGAGTGCAAAGGGAAATCCAAAGAGCCTCAGACTTGGCCTGGGGAGAGGGTTAAACCACCCAGCTTCCTCTTCCTGCTCTTCCTGCTGTTTCCTTCCTCCTCTTTGGCTGCTGGGGAAACCTTGCATGCAGGCACCTTTAGTCTCATTCCTGCCCCTGCTCACATGTAAGGGCTGCTTCCTTCACAGGCCCTGATCCTGAAGGAGGCCATGCCTTGTTGCCTGGTCAACTCTGATGGCAGATCATCTCTGAGGCTGCAGCTGTCATATCGTCATCCTGTTTTCTAGGGGGAGTGGAGCCGACTGCAAATACAACTCCCCACAATTAACCTGGGGATGGTTGCTATGCCGGAAACTGACTACTGTCAGCCACCTGACCTTGCCCCAATGGGCCTAGCAGTCACTGACCCTAGGACTCCGGAGGATGGGCAGTAAGGGCCGGCAATACGGACAGCCCCGGACAATCTCTTTTTGGAATTGTTTTATGTTTTCACAAGAAATGCCAAATGCCAAAGAGACAAACCTTGTCTAGTAGGCAATTCCATATTCTATTACAAATTAACCCGCACACACATGGACACACACTATACCTGCAATCTTGCAATCTTAAAAACAGTTCCTAGAAAGTACCACTGAACTCCGAAATATGTCTTGCTCAGTAAACATACTTAGATCTGTGCTATTATTCTTGAAAATCAGTTTTTTTTCTTTTTAAAAATTTCATTATATGTAAAGATGTTGACCTTGCACAACAGAGAATTAAGCACTCTCCGTTTTCACACCTCTGAAGGAAGACATCTTGTGATCTTTAAGAGGTAATGGGTGTTTTATTCTGTTCCATGTTTCTCAGTTCATGTATTGCAGTTCAGGTGGGGGTGCTGGAAGTTTTATCTGGTGAATTTAATGAGGAAAGAGATAACATGCTGGCTTCAACTCCTTTTTAATCAGCAAAAAAGCTCTGGGTGGTCTTCTCTTTGTCACAGTCAACAATAAGTTATAAGCACTATTATCTTGAATCATTGGGTGAAAATGATGCTGCTGCCACCTTTTTTTTGTAATGCTCCATGTGCCTCTTGCAAAGACTCAGGTTAACCAGACCAAAGCGTTGCTGAAAACAGACTTTTCAGTCATCTACAGCCCTTGTCCAGCCTTCTCCCACCACCCTACCTTAATTGCTGCCAGTGCCCAGTTGCTCTAGAGCACACAGGAAAGCTATGGCTTTCCCAATGGTGCTCTAGCAGTATCACCATCGCCCGGCCCATGTAGGGTTGGGCCATAATGGAACCACATCAATGTAACTAGGCCTCACAAAATGGCAGCTGGCCCTTGGCTGCTAAGGCTAAGATTTCATTGGCTTGTGGGAGTGAGTCTTGAATGCTTTGAGACTTACTTGCTTCTAAGTAAAGATTCCTAGGATTTTTTTCTTCTTGCTTTCCTCCAAGGAATTCAAAGTGGCTCACAAAGTTATTTCCTTCTAATTTAAACTGGGATTGCCCTGCATATGCAGAAATCTTGTGTGTGTGGAGGGGTGGGGGTTAAGGGTGGGGTTGAGAGAGAGAGAGAGAGAGAGAGAGAGAGAGAGAGAGAGAGAGAGAGGTTGTACAGTGGGCCCAAAACAAAGAAAGCCATCTCACTGATTATATTTCATTGGCAGTAGGTGGTTTATTTGGGGCATAATGAAGTAGACATGACGTTGAACACAGTCTGCACTACAACATTGTTTTGACTTTATACCAGATGGGCAGTGCAATCTTATACCCCCATTGTGCCGGCACTACACTCTTGCGCCGGCTGATCGCTGTCGCAAATGTGTCATAAAGCAAGTCTGCGTCGGCACTATGGCGCTGGACCAGCGCAAGTGGCAGTGTCGGCACTCAGGCACTGCTGCAACTGTCGGCAGCACCGGCCTTGTGCCAGTCCAGCATCTGCGTTGCTCGGTCAGCGCAGGGCCACCACAAGGGCATTCCGGAGGCGTTCCAGGGCCGTAACTGGATGGCGCAGTGGGCAGAGACGGGGGTTGTGATGCAAGACGGCTGTAGTGCCGTATCCTAAAGCCCGCCCCAAATCAGGGGGCCTGATTTGGGCCGCTCCTGTCCACGTTCCAAACAGCAAGCGCAGCAGGGTCCAAACAGCAGGTGCAGATCCTAGCAGGCCCATAGGGATGACAGGGGCTTAAGTGGGTGCAAGGGGAATACCTCCCCTTGTCCTGCACGTTGCTGCTGTTGCCTCCTAATGGGCTTTAGGATACAGCCCTGTTATGTCGGCCTTACTAGGCCGGTTTAGTATAGGATTGAGCTCTAATACTTGGGGTGTTCTCCAAAGAATCCTAGTAACTGTAGTTAGGTTACAATATATTATTTGATAGATACATATTTGATACATACATATAAATACATATTTGATAGATAATTCATAGTTACAGTATATTATTTGATAGAGATCCCAGGCCTCACGAATTACAATTCTTAGGATTCAATGGGGAGAGAACATTACTGAAACTAATTTAAATACCGTATGTGCTATAGATGTAGCATTCGTGGAAGAATTCACAAGAGTCCATGAAAGTAGGAGAACTCTCTCTTCCTACTGCTGTGTTATCAGCTTCCATGATTACCTAACAGAATTAGAGATGACAAAACCTGATGTTTCATGCATGAGCATATATTGAATCTTACTATAGCCTGAGTTAACTGTTGCCACAGAAACTAGCTCTGGCAAGCCTCAGAATCTCAAGGAACAGGCCATGCTGGAACATTGAAACACACCATTTTCGGTTCGCTTTGCCAGCATCAGCTAAAATATGAACAATTCTTTGTTTTATATAATGAACCTCTGTTATGAGACATCCTTGAATAAACAGCAGTTCATTTACATTAATAGTAGAGCACGGACAGGAATTTGCACAGAGCAATGCCAGATAAACCTTGCAGCTGTTCCTTGTGTGTTTTCTGCAGATGCTTCCTCTAACCATTCTGTTCTCGTCCCATTGACGGAAGAACATTTTTTCTTGAGTTGGGGCTACTTTCTGGATTCTCTCAACAAGGGTGTTTTGAGTGAATCAACTGAAATAGGCTGAGCACAGGAGAGTGGGCTTGCCTGCCTATAACCTTAGAGAAGCTGAGTGCTAGCTAAAGATCAGCTTTTCGTGTTAACAAGCTCGGTGAATGTCAGCTCCTTTACATTAAGTAGCTAAAGGTTGACAGGCTAATGTGGCACCGCAAGCATCTTGAACGCATAGGCAGGGAAAAGAAAGACAACCAAGCGGCAACTTTAGGGACTGTACTTTCTGCCCAGTCCTTCGACAGATGCCCTTGTCTTCGACCCCAATGTACAGTAAATGTTGAAGGGTCTTCATCATGACTTCTCTCCCCAGGCAAGCCCCACTGAGGATGCAATCCTATTCACACTTACCTGGGAGTAAATCCTACTGAAATTAATTGGATTTACATGCACCGGATTGTGTGCTGATACAGCAAAATAATCTTTAAATTTCTTAGTATCTTCTTCTCCTGCCACTTACTCTTCCATTGAAACTTTTTTTCTATTCTGTTTTAAAGATCTAGATCCTTTCATACCAAAGCCAAAGGAGTGGGTTACAATGGTTTAAGGCAAATATACGCACATTGAAACATTGGGTTAAAAAGAAATCCCACATAAATATAAAAGATATGCTCAACCACTAACCCATGCATTCAGAAGCACATTCCAGTGGGTTCAAGTGGACTTATCCTGGGGGAAATTAATATAATGTAATTTAGGGTGCAATCCTAAGCTGCATTGGAACAGGCAGGAGCGGCTGGCCTGCCCTGTATCCAGCACAACTTGGGAGACTCCAGCTTCCCCTATGATTTCCTTGGACCTGCACCTGCAAAATTGCAGGTCTGGATACTGGAATTATGGATGCAGCCATAATTCCTCTGTGGGGAAAAAGCAGCAGCTGCATTGGTGCTGCTACATCACTGCACAGAGAGGGGCAGCCCAATCCTGATATGAGCTACCTGACCACCCGTGGGAGCCGCGGTAGCCAAGCAGCTACCACTGCATCCTGCAGCAGCCAGGCAGCCACAGGAGGCTCCAGGGGAGAAGGCTCCAGGGGAAGTGCGTCTCCTTTCCCTGCATTAAGGGCATGGGTGGGCAATGGGTCTACCTGCCTCTTCGCTGGCTATTTAGTCGGTGCAGAGGTGAAAGTTTCCGCATCAGGCTGTGCGACCCAACATGGAGGTTGGGATCTGGCAGCAACGGTCACCACTGATCCCACCCTGCTCCGCCACTCGCCCCACCGAGGAATGCCCTTCCACCCCACATAGATAAGGGATTATCTATCCTGTACCATCTTATGTCTATAATATCAACTTGTACCATCTTATCCCAACACAACGCCAGCAACCAGCGCACTCACCACCACCGGTGTTGCATTGCCATCTCTGGGCTGTAGGGGCTGATGTCAGTGGTAATGGCTTCCCGCCAGCACTGGAGGTGCTTTATGGCACTTTTCACAATGGCAGCACATGCGGTACGCTCATACCACCCGTGCTGTAGGACTTGGGATTGGTCCCTTAGTTAGGATTGGGCTACATGGCAAAACTCTGATTCTCTAGGCATTTCTGCTGCTAGCCAGACATACAGAGGGCACAATCCTAACCTGGAGTTAGGCCGGCACAGTTAGGCCAGCAAAGTTTGGCTGGTACAAGGGCCACTGTAAAGCATGTTTGGACCACTCTTAGAGTTAGGAAGGATGGCTCATGTCTGTGTGCTGGCCTCTCTGACTCCGAGAGTCGTCCAAACATACTTTACAGTGTCCCTTGTGCTGGCCAAACTGTGCTGGCCTAACTCCAGGTTAGGATTGCGCTCTTAATGACTGACTTCTGAGTTGAAATGCATAGGATTAGTCTACAAGAGTCGGACTCTGTATAGGAAGGTTTCATAGGTACCTACATGCAGGGCTGGGAAAAGGAGCCATGGCATGCATCATCAGAGGCTCTTTTCACATTATGGCTAAGTAGCAATCAAGAGCCAAAATATTTTCAAAAAAGGCAAAAAAATCCTTCCCTTGTTATTACAAATAAAAATGAATACAAATAAAATCCCAATCAAGAAAAAGAAAATCAATTTAGCACAGGGAGCATCAGAGCCAAGTGGATCCATTAGGAAGATAAAGAAATGAATAGTTTCCCTCCAGGTCAAAAGTGCATTGAATAATCAATGTCTTGACCTGGTGACTGAGAGCGCAATCCTAACCTGGAGTTAGACCGGCACAGTTAGGCCAGCAACGTTTGGCCGGCACAAGGGATACCGTAAAGTATTTTTGGACCACTCTCAGTGTCAGAGAGGCCAACACACAGAAGTGCACCATCCTCCCTGACTCTGAAGTGGTCCAAACGCACTTTATTGTGGCCCTTGTGCCAGCCAAACGTTGCTGGCCTAACTGTGCCGGCCTAACTCCAGGTCAGGATAGCGCTTTAAAGGTAAGTGGGAAAGATGAGTAGTGTTGGACTACATTAACCAGTGCCAAACAATAAAAAACACAAAAAGCCAAAAAAAAATATGCAATGAGCGATTCATTTTCTTTCACCAATGTATAGTATCCTTGTAGCTTTTTCCCCCCCCATTTGGTTCCATCTTGTGGCTACAGCCCAGATATATCAATTGGAACTTGCATCTTCTAGCGGTTTATTTTTGTGACTCAATAGTTAGTGGCAGTGGAATTTAAAGAGAAGCTGACTTGAAGCCTTAAATCAATCTGTCTCTTTAAAAGAGAGCATTCCATTGGCAGCAGCATTTTTAAGCATTGTGTGCTTTAGTGGCATCTTTAATTAACATAGTTAAACACTTTCTTCTACAAGTCTGTGCCTGCAGGACAAAATTAACAGGATGAAGAAAAAGACTGGCAGATGTAAAAAGGTCAGCTTACCCAGATTCTGCCATTATAGTAATAGTTTGAAAATTTTTGTTTATTTCGGGCATCTCCAAACTTTTCAGTACAAGGCCGCATAGTATAAAGTCTCTTGCAGAGAGAGTGGGCCTGTGGGTGGACTGGCCTGGGGAGGGGGGTGGGACCAGCCACTGGCACTTAGGTGGATCCTAACCAGTGATGTCATCCGGGCGCGCCAGGAACCGGAACGCCCAGATGATTGGCAGCCCTCCGCCCCTATGGCGGAGGCCAGCCATGCCTCCCTGTGCCTGGAATTGACGCACGGGAGGGCGGGAGGGCCCAGGAACAGCTCGCCCGTCCTCGGGAGAGGTGGCGTGGCCTGGGCCCGTCCGCGGAACAAGCGGAACGCTGTACTGGCCTGTTCCGCCCAGATGCCACCGCTGATCCTAACCCTTGTCCCTAGCCCAGAGGTCCTACACGGGTCACTTGAAGTAGTGCCTGTGATTTCACTGACACAGCTCCACGTAGCCCTATTGGGACTGTTGGGGCATTTCTTGGGGTAAGGGGAATATATTCCCCTTACTCCAAATTGAACGATATGCAGCCCCAACCCTGCGCTGGATATGGGGCAGGCTGGGCGGCCTCCTTATTCCAGCACAGGGTTAAGATTGGGCTGCCCTTTTTGTTAAAACAAAGGCAACAACAACAACAAAAACCACCCCTGAAATCTATGAAATCTGCATATTCTCTAAACTTCTACATGCATGCGGTTGCACCTGTTGACAGTATATCACCTTTATCCCATACCTAGTACACCTTTAAAGCAATTATAATTTAAAATTATATTTTATAAAAATGCTCCCTCGGAATAAAAAATGTATAACACCTTTTTCTGCACTTCTCATTTTTGTCAAATAACAGTAACTGTGTAAAAATAAACCCCCCAAAAGCACACCTCTAGTTATAGCATGCAGCCACATCAGCTATGCTGGGTGGTGGTGGACAACCTCCCCAATTGCCTATGGGTCTCCTATACGCCATGTTGGCGACGTATGTCCAAGAAGAGAAGGGACAGAGGTTTAAAAAAGAGGGGATAAGTTCCTGCATGCAGGACTACTGCTGAAGGCGCAATCCTAACCAACTTTCCGGCACCAGGGTAAGGCCCACACCGCTTTACCTGTTCTGACACAGGCCACCCTCTATTTCAGTGGGCCTCCACTGCTGCTCACTGCCACTCAGAATTGGACATCAGTGGCATGCAGCCAATCTATGACAGTGGGACAGCGTCCCACTGCTGTAAATCAATGGATAGGATTAGGCAGTCAGCCACTGTGCTCCACCACAGCATATTTGTATTCCTTAAGCAGTGTGGAGTGCCCACATTTCCTCTCAAGTAACACAGAGTACAATCCTAACCTGGAGTTAGGCCAGCACAGTTAAAGTGCGTTTGGTGCACTGTAAAGCGTGTTTGGACCACTCCAGGAGTCAGGGAGGATTTTGCATATCTATATGCTGGCCTCTCTGACTCTGAGAGTGGCCCAAATATACTTTACAGTGTCCCTTGTGCTGGCCAAACTTTGCTGGCCTAATTGTGCCAGCCGAACTCCAGGTTAGGATTGCGCCCACAGTTCAGATGGCTACCACTCTTGCTTGTAGCCAGAAAGCTAATCAGTATCCCATCCTCCCAACTTCCAATATGGGCTCTTTGTATGGAGTTTGTGCCCTGTTGTTGTTGGTGTTGTTTATAGTTAATATTTGCTGTGGTTTTTGAAAGAGTGATCATCAGGGGTATCACGTCTCACTATGTATTTAGTTCGGGGTATATTTCCAGCTTGCCTGTGTATGATTAGGAATGCTGTGAGTTTTACAGCTTGCACCTTGAACTTGTGTGTTGAGTTAACTAATGTTTTGGTTGAACATTACAGGAACCAGCAAGGTTCCTAATCCTGGGACTATGGATAGGGTGCAGGTTAGAGCCACCTTGCCTATCTCTGTGCCGTGCTGTACACTTTCTCAGGCCATGTGACCACTGTGCAAACTCATCTGAATTTGCATGGTTCAGCTGATTCACTGCAAGAATCTTCTGGATGCACCGGCATAAACCTTATCACTCATGTGCTGGTCCAAGGCCACTTCTGTGTAATCAGCCTATGCAGCTCAGATCTTCCTTGACAGTGAATAGGATTGAGCTGTTAGTCTTTATTTGGATATGATTCCTCTTGTAAAACAGAACATGGAAGAATGACTCAAGCATCTATGAATGGTGGCAGACAGCAAATCCTTCTATGGATCCTGGCAGAGCACAAGATTGCCCAGACAGCACATCTTGGCACATTGCTGGAGACCAGCTTTTCCTTCCTATTTTGCAGTGAAACATGGTACATTGGTCCAAAAAAATCTGAAAAGAGGTAGACACCACCCCAGCAGAACCTCAGCCTGCAAAGGTCAGGCAGGCCTAGATGCTGGTCAGGTGAGGCCCTGGCCCACCCTATGTAGGGCCTGAGTTGGTCAGTGAAGAGGGGGCAGTGGGTTGCCTCACCCTGGTTACTGTTCCTCAATGTGGGGTTTGTCAGAGGTCTGCCTGCATCTGGCTTAGCCAGCAGCCCAAGCCCCACTGACCCTCATCATGGGCCACTGGGTTTTTTTTTAAAGACCAGGGCTCCACCTCTCCCTCGGCTAGAGCTACTGTGTCAGCTGTGGCTTGTTCCTCACTCTCCCTGCTTCCTGAGAAATCCCTCTCCTGGCTGGGGCTGCCTCCCAATCAATCAATCAATCAATCAATCAATCAATCAATCAATCAATCACTAGTATTTATATACCGCTTTTCAACACAAAGTTCACAAAGCGGTTTACAGGCAAATAATAACATTAAAGTTAAATGGCTCCCTGTCCCAAAAGGGCTCACAGTCTAAAAGAATGGAGGACACCACCAGCAACAGCCACGAGAAAGACACTGTGCTGGGGTGAAGAGGGACAATTGCTCTCCCCCTGCTACATATAAGAGGACACCACTTGAAAAAGTGCCTCTTGCCCAGTTAGCAGGGGTTAATCCCTCTCCCAGCTGGGGCTGCTGTCCTGCCACTCGGGGACCTGTCCAGCCTGCCGCGTGGGTAGTGGTGTTATTCACCCGGTACGCTGGGCAGGACTTACCTTTGAGTGGCAGTCCGCCTGTTGCGTCAACGCCGTGTTCCGCTGTGTTCCCGCCTGCCCCGGTGGGCGGGAATGCGGCGGAACGCGGCATGACACAACGGGCGGACTGCTGCTCAAAGGTAAGCCCCGCCCAGCGTACCGGGTGAATAACACCACTGCGCGTGGGCCCTACTGGATGCAGCTGCACATGCAGCTGGCACTAGACATGTGCCCGATGCCAGCCCCAAGGGCAGGGCCTTCCCAGCGTCAGCCTGGCTGATGGAGCTCTTTGCCTGTCAGAACCTCTCCTCTTAGCCCCTGGAGCTTGCCTTGGGCCACATGGCCCTGGCATGAGGTACAGCTGGGGTCTTCCTGACTACCCCTCCAAGGGGTGTGCCTGTCAGCCAGGTGTGTGTCTCCTGATCGCCCCAGAGGGGCCCAGGCAAGGTGGGGTCCCAGGAGAGACCCCGACAAAGGAATAATGGTACTGTGCTCTCTGGAGATCAGGGGTCTCTAAACTAGGGGCCAAATCCACCTCCCCCCCACACACAAGATTGTATCCGGCCCTCAGGAACTAAAAATATTTGACATTTTTACTCATTATATATCATTTCTCATGATTTTAAGCATGGCATTGTTTCTCATTTTAAGCATGGCACTATTTCTTTACACATGTCATATCTCCCTATTGTTCTGGATCATATCATGCTGGTTAAAAAAAAGATGCAAATAAAATGTATTCATTTATTAAAATTTCATTCATTCATTTATAAAACTGATTTTTTCGGCTTGTGAAAATCTGTAAAGTATATGGAGTGGCCCTCGTTCTGAAAAGTCTGGAGACCCCTGCTGTAGATAAAAACGTGTGCTGTTTCCTAATGAGAAAGCCACAGATAATCCTCTGTGACCCTGTGGCTAATAAAGACAATAGAAGGTGTGGATTAAGTATACCAAGTTGCTCAGCCCCCAATGAGAAATGTGATTAACTTCGCTTACAAAACTATGAAAAGTGGATCAGTGGCAGAGCACAGCCTTTGCATACAGGAAGTTCTAGGTTCAATCACTGGCACTTCCAGGGAGGGCTTGGGAAGGGCTGCATGAGACTCTCCAGGCCTCAGAAAGTCCCTGAGAGGTGTTGGGAAGCTACTTCCATTTTGTGCTCCCGGGAGGTCAAGTGAGGGTCTCCAGTGCAGGTCCAGCACCTGCACCCTGTATCACTGTTTCCGGGTTTCCCTTTTGTGACTACGTTTTGTGAGAGATGGCAGCTATGAGCAGGAGTGGCTGGGTGGCTGGCCTTGTAGTTGGGGCTTTGTTTTGTTCCTTCAAGGGGCTACACAGCCACATACTGCCCATTGGTGTGCCACCGCCTCAACTGTCTTCACTCCCCACAGGATCAGGCCAGGTGAGACAGTATCATCAGTAGTGGGATCTGCAAATGAAGAAGGGGAACGCTGGGTGGGACTTATGAAGGACTTACGCGTGATTGACAGCCTGTCCGCTCTGTTCCGACGCACCCCCTCGCCGCGCGCCCTGCCCTGGCCTCAGAGGGGGCGCCTGCTTGCCCAGGGGGGAGGGTGGCCCCCACCCTTCCCCCCAGGCGAGCAGGTGCCCCCTCCGAGGCCAGTGCAGCCCGCGCGGCGGGGGGGGCATCGGAACAGAGCGGACGGGCTGCCAATCAAACGGTAGTCCCACCTAAGTCCCGCCCAGCGTTCCACTTCTTCATTTGCAGATCCCACTACTGAGTATCATCTGTCATATTGTGAGGCACCCCTGGTGATGCTAGCGCCACTGGTTCCAAAGCACTGAGCTAGAATTCTTGTTGCCACAGCCCTCTATCCAGAGCAGGGATGCCAAGCATAAGGCCCGTGGGCCGGATACAGTTCCTGTGATTATTGGGCCATCCTAGCATCACTCTCATCGGGTGCTGAGCTTGAACGTAACCCACTGGCACTTCACTGCTGAAAAGGAGAGCCCAGTTATCATGCAGGCCACCACTTCAGCAGTGCTGCTTTTGCTGAGGTGTCACTACTGAAGGTACGGCATGCATAAGAATTGGGCTCTCTCAGTACTGGAAGGAGGCCTCAGAAAGTGGGGAGCAGTATGGGGGAAGAGGCAGACTAAGAGGCGTGAGAAAGGGAGAGGCACTGCAGAGGTGCTGGGAGAGCCCATATTAACAAGGCTGCTCTTTTAGCAGCACCACTTCTGCCAAGGTGTCACTTTGCAGAGCACATCCCAGTGGTTGAGCTGTGAAGTTATGCCTCGGCAAAGCCAGTACAGCTGATAATTGGATCCTCCCTGATCTCTCCCAAGATTTGCAGGTTTTCTCTTCTGTTATTTGCAGTTAATGAGTTCCTAATGGGGCAATCTCGTAGCTGCCCTTGTGCCAGTTCCAAGTGTTGTGCACGTGCCATAAAGCATGTTTGTGGCTACTCGGAGGAAAGCGGAGCCAGAGCACATGTGCTGGCTAAGCAGTGCTGGAGCCACAGCAGGAGATGGTGAGTTTGTACTTGCCTGGGTGGCCAGCACAGGGGGCAGGAGAAGGTGGTGGAAGGGCAAAACTGATGCAGTTGTGGTGCATGGGGAGGGCAGTCCAGATTGGGTCTGGGAGGGGGTGATACTAGCCTGGGGGAGCTAGCCTGGATCCTACCTCCCATCCCTGGCCCAATCAGCTTTACACGTGCTGCTTGGATTTGTACCTGCAAAATTGCCAGTGCAGATCTGATTGGGCTGGCTGGTGTGTGACACAGGGTAAGGGCACTGAAGTTGCACTCCCCACCTGTGCTGGATACAGTGCACGCCTGTTGGCCTGCCTGTTCCAGTGCAGGTTAAGATTGCACCCTAAGGAAAAAAAAATGCTTATTTCTGGCATCACCGCCTTAAGGGCCGTTCCTGCTTAATATGACATCATTTCCAGCCCTCAACAGGCAGCATGGAGACAATTCAGCCTGCTGTATGAAATGTTCTACCCCTGGTCTAGAAGGCAGTCGAATAACACATCCTACAAAAGGCCAGTGTATTACTATAGGGATTATGCTGTGCTAGAAACACTGATGATTGAAAAACTTCAGAATGCAGCAGTGGCATTCCTATGGGGGCACAAAATGCTTTTGCAGGAGCCTGAGCTCCTGTGTAAAGTAGCTGACTAGTTTCCCCTTTAGGCAGCCTCAGAGATAGGCAAGAAGGAGGGGGTTCCTTCACCCACTGGTTCTCCTCTCTTCCAGCAGCCTTGTTTGGATTCACTGGCTGGCCAGCCTCCTCCAGACTGCCCTCATCACTGGCTTAGCTCAAGATACCCTAAGTCTAACTTGGCACCACAAAACCTCACCACCAAACAATAGGCAGTCAGTTTACCTAAGTCACACCTGCCTCTTCCACTCAGTCGCTCCAGGGACGTGGCAGCCATACAACAATTCTCCAACCAAGGCACCACAGGAACCCACTCACAGTTCCAATAACCAAATATCCAGTCAGTCCATCCAGCAGTCCAGCAGTCAGTCAATCCATAGCTCCTTCCTTCCTACACCCACCTGGTGCTGCACTTACCTGGTGCTAACTTACTGCAGCTCCTGCCTCCAACTTTATACTGAGGCAGGCCAATCGGTGTCTGTTGCTGGACAGGCTTTAATTCATCTGCCACAACCACCTGCACCCTTCCTAGCCAGGGCCCTCATCAGCCTGCAGTTGTGTTCCTGCTGCAGAAGTTCTGGGATTAACCCCGTACTTCTTGGCTTATTTGGACAAGGGGCCACTGCTGATACCATTCCCTATCTCCTCGAGGTAGTGCCTGCCTTTTCCAATACAGAGCTTCTTTCAATTTGTCATCAGCATGAAAAAGTGAAAGGAGCGGCTTGTGATTCATATCCAGAGAAGGAAGATATAGATTCTTTTTAGTACCAAGCAGTTTATGTCTAATTATGTCATAAAGGAAAAAAATGAATTCTCCAAGTGTGGATCTTTCTTAAATTGGATGTTAGTAAGAAACTGCTAGTGTAAAACAGCAGTGATCTATTTCCGAGTTCAGGAAAGGTGAATCTGTGGAATTAGGTACATGGAACAGACGTAACCCATTAAAGGAAAGCTGTGATAACAATTCCGTTACTTTCAACTGAGCTAACTCCACTTAATCTGGAGGAAAACAACTCAGAACAACAAGAAGATTGGATGATAGGGTTCTTTTTCTTTAAAAAAAATTCCTCTGAAAGAACATTTAGTGAGAAAACCTAGGAAGCCTGGGAGAGCAGTTATAATTAGCTATGCAGAATTGAGTTATGAGTGCTTATTCTATAGAAAAGATCATTTTCCACTAAGAACTGAGAGAAAGCACTCTTTTCCACAGTAGAATTACTGTGTAAATATAATTATCTGTATACAGAAATGGGTTACCTGCTGCTTTAAGGCCAACCTAAGGTCTTTTGGCATGCCAGCTGCTGCCACGGACTCTCCCTCTCCTTCTCCTATTGCCTACGTTTGAAAAAGAAGAGAACTGAGAGTAAGAGGGAGTGCCGAGGGAAGGTGGCCTAGAGTGGGTAAGGAGACAGAGGCAGTTGTCTCCACCAGTTTTCTGCCTGAGGTAACTATTTCCGTTGGCCTTGTGGATGGCATGGTCCTGTCTCCTTTGCTTTGTGCCCTGTGGCAAAATGATACAATACAGAACATATTTATCTATATATATAAAAACGGACGTTTGTGTGTGTGTATGCGGGTATGTATGTATGTTCCTTATACAAATCTCCGTCCCTTGACCCACGGCCACGAAACTTGGCACACACGTTCCTTGCAGCCTGGAAGGAATCACTGCGGGGGTCAGACCCCCCTACGGCCCCCCGTTTTTCAGGGAGGGGGCCGGATCGTCAGGAGCCAAGGGGATTGCATGGGGCTACAGGTCTGCTGCCACCCTGTGGTCACAGACGATTCTACAGCAGCTCAGCTGAAACTGAGCAGAACAGAAAGTGAAACTAATATAAAGTGCTTCGCCTGCTGGCCTGAGTGGGACGGGGAGGAAAGAGCAGGATCCACAGAGTTCCAGCAGCCAGTCGGATCTGAGAGGGGCCTATGTCCAGGGAGCTCACAGGCCACCTCTGCCTGTTTCTCATACGTCAGGGCTGGACCTGCAGACAGTAAGTGGGACCTTCCTGTTGCTCTCTTAGTTGATGGTGTCCCTGTTTCCTCATTCATGTCACAGTGATAGTGTGCATTTTGGGGTCCGGGTCATCAATACTGTTAACTACACAGCTGTGCCAGTGTTGCCTGAGTGGCCCAGGGTGGAAAGAGCAGGATCCAGAGACTTCCAGCACCCAGTCGGATCTGAGAGGGGCCTATGTCCAGGGAGCTAACTGGCCAGTAAGTGGGACCTTCATGTTGCTCTCTTCGTTGAGGGTGTCCCTGTTTCCTCATTCATTTCACAGTGATAGTGTGCATTGTGGGTTCCAGGTCATCAATACTGTTGTATTTCAGGGACGGGTTCTATATGTCTATATATGGATCTCACTGTCATGCTTTTGAGGGAGGTTTGCATATTTGTGTGTATGTTCCACCAGTACTCTGGAACGCCTGGAACGATGTGCACCACACGTGGTGCACTCCTTCCTTACGATCTGGACAGATATACTGTGGGGGTAGGGCCCCCCATACGCCCCCAGAGGTGGGGGTGCACTGCAGAACACACTCATTCCTCCTCCCAATAGAGCCTGGGGATGATTTCTGCCCCCGGGCAACGCCGGGTCACAAAACGCTAGTAGCAAAATAAATTTTAGAATTTTAGAGTGCAATCCTAACCTGGAGTTAGGCTGACACAGTTAGGCCAGCAAAGTTTGGCTGGCACAAGGGACACCGTAAAGAGCACCCGGACCACTCTTGGAGTCCAAAACCCTACTCTTGAAGTCCAAAACAGATGTGCACCATCCTCCCTGATTCCGAGAGTGATCCAAATGCACTTTAAGGTGGCACTTGTGCTACCTTAACTTTGCTGGCCTAACTGTGCCGGCCTAACTCCCAGTTAGGATTGCGCTCTTAATCTCAGCCTATCCAGGACCAGAGGCATATTTATGTGATGCAAGGGGAGGTGGTTGCAGGGAGGGGGGAAGTGATGCACATTTTGGCCCGCCTGCCCTCCCTTGCATCTAGTATGCTCCTAAATAGAGAATTGTGGACACTGGGGGTGTGGCGGGGTGGTGCTAGGGGCACAGTGACATTGCCCTGCCCCTGGCACGCTTTGAGCTGGTTACTGCTCTGTCCAGGTCTTCCACTACCGCTTTAATAAAACAGAAGTCCTACTACATTCCTTCTCAGAATATTCGTCACTTTCCAAATGTGAAACTCCTCACAAAACTCACATTTGAAACTCCTCACAAAACTCAAAGCACATTTTAGACTCACATCCTATAAACATTTATCTGAGAATTCACCCAGCGGTACTTGCTTCTGAGTAAAAGACTACACATTAATGTGTAAAATAATAAGAGTCTGCTAAGCTCAGGTGTCATGAATTACAGTTGTTTATTCGTTGGAATGTTGCCCTAGATTGCTTGCCGCATTTGTGCTTGGTTGATTCAAGTATGGAAGTGGAAACCAGATTCATTGTAACTATTCTGCAGTTGTCATTTCATCACCATTACCCGTCACACTGTACTCTTAAATGTTGCACTGTTAAATTTTGTGGTGTGTCTCATTTACACTATCAGCTTGACCAATTCATGCTGATGCTGCCTCACTGAAAAGGATAGATGGTACCCTGATCTACACACTTTTTAAGCTAGTAGAATATTAGGAACATTGTAGTAGTAAATTTACAAGTAGTAAATTTGGAACATGACACCAGAAACTACTAAGATACTGGACAAATTCTTTACCATTAAGTAAGGTCCCTGCCAGTACAATCTATAGTTCGGTTAATCTAGAGTACTTGGATCTAAGCCAATTTAGCCCAATTTGGGGCACAATCCTAACCATGTTGATTCAGAAGTAAGTCCCATTGCATTCAGTGGGGCCATTGCATTCCCAGGAAAGTGTGCATAGGATTACAGCCTTAGAGTACAATCCTAACCTGGAGTTAGTCCAGCACAGTTAGGCCAGCAAAGTTTAGCACAAGGGACACCATTAAGTATGTTTGAACCAGTCTCGGAGACAGAGGGGCCAGCACACAGGCGTGCGCCATCCTCCCTGACTCCGAGAGTGGTCCAAACGCACTTTATGGTGGACCTTGTGCTGGCCTAACTTTGCTGGCCTGACTTGTGCCTAACTCCAGGTTAGGATTGCACACTTAGTCTAAAATAATAATAATAATAATAATAATAATAATAATAATAATAATAATAATAATAATAATAATAGGTATTTATATACCGCCTTTCTTGGTCATCAGATTGCTCCTTTTGACTTTAATTCAAGGCGGTTTACATAGACAGGCATTTTCTAAACCGCAAGGGTTTTTACAAATCACAAAGTTCTAATCTTTCAAGAAAACCTCATGGATTACAAAACTAAAAGGCTAAACGATATGACACTGGAAGATGAGACCCTCAGGTCGGAAGGTGTCCATTATGCTACTGGGGAAGAGCAGAACACGAGTACTAGTAGCTCCAGAAAGAGTGAAGTAGCTGGGCCAAAACCGGAAGGAAGCTCAGCTGTGGATGTGTCTGGAAGTGAAAGGAAAGTGCGATGCTGCAAAGAGCAATACTGCATAGGAACCTGGAACGTCAGATCTATGAATCAAGGTAAGTTAGATGTAGTCAAACGTGAGATGTCAAGGCTGAACATCGACATCATGGGAGTTAGTGAACTAAAATGGACAGGAATGGGAGAATTTAATTCAGATGACCATTATATCTGCTACTGTGGGCAGGAATCCCTTAGAAGAAATGGAGTAGCCTTCATAGTGAACAAGAGAGTGAGAACAGCAGTACTGGGGTATAATCTCAAAAGTGATAGAATGATTTCAATTCGGATCCAAGGCAAACCTTTCAACATCACAGTAATCCAAGTCTACGCCCCAACCACTGGTGCTGAAGAGGAAGAAGTTGACCGTTTCTATGAAGACCTAGAACAGCTTCTAGAATTAACACCCAAAAAAGATGTCCTTCTCATCATAGGGGATTGGAATGCTAAAGTAGGCAGTCAAGAGGTAATAGGAGTAACAGGCAAGTTTGGTCTTGGAGTACAGAATGAAGCAGGGCAAAGACTGATAGAGTTTTGTCAGGAGAACACATTAGTCATAGCAAATACCCTTTTCCAGCAACACAAACGGCGACTGTACACATGGACTTCACCAGATGGTCTACATCGAAATCAGATTGATTACATTCTTTGCAGCCAAAGGTGGAGAAGCTCTATACAGGCAGTAAAAACAAGACCTGGAGCTGACTGTGGCTCAGATCATGAGCTTCTTATTGCAAAATTCAGGCTTAAACTTAAAAAAGTAGGGAAAAGCACTAGGCCCTCCATGTATGACCTAAATCAGATCCCAAACGAATATACAGTGGAGGTGACAAACAGATTTAGAGGCTTAGATTTGGTAGACAGAGTGCCTGAAGAACTTTGGACGGAGGTCTGTAACATTGTACAGGAAGCAGCAACTAAAACCATCCCAAAGAGAAAGAAATGCAAGAAGGCAAAGTGGCTATCTGAAGAGGCTTTAAAAATAGCTGAGGAAAGAAGGGAAGCCAAAAGCAAGGGAGAAAGGGAAAGATATACCCAACTGAATGCAGATTTCCAGAGAACAGCAAGGAGAGATAGGAAGGCCTTCCTCAATGAGCAATGCAAAGAAATAGAGGAAAACAATAGAATGGGAAAGACTAGAGATCTTTTCAAGAAAATTGGAGATGTCAAAGGACAATTTCATGCTAAGGTAGGCACAATAAAGGACAAAAACGGCAAGGACCTAACAGAAGCAGATGAGATTAAGAAGAGGTGGCAAGAATACACAGAGGAACTCTATAAGGCCGATCTCAATGTTCCTGATAACCACAATGGTGCGGTCACTGAGCTTGAACCTGACATCCTGGAGTGTGAAGTCAAGTGGGCTTTAGAAAGCCTCACTAACAACAAAGCTAGTGGAGGTGACAGCATTCCAGTGGAATTACTGAAAATCTTAAAAGATGATGCTGTCAAAGTGCTGCACTCCATATGCCAGCAAATTTGGAAAACCCAGCAGTGGCCACAAGACTGGAAAAGATCAGTTTACATTCCAATCCCAAAGAAGGGCAATGCCAAAGATTGTTCAAACTACCGCACCATTGCACTCATTTCACATGCTAGCAAGGTCATGCTCAAAATCCTACAAGCTCGGCTTCAGCAGTATGTGAATCGAGAACTACCAGATGTACAAGCTGGTTTCCGAAGAGGCAGAGGAACTAGAGATCAAATTGCCAACATTCGATGGATCATGGAGAAAGCCAGAGAGTTCCAGAAAAACATCTACCTCTGCTTCATTGACTATGCTAAAGCCTTTGATTGTGTGGATCACAACAAACTGTGGCAAGTTCTTGAAGAGATGGGAGTACCAGACCACCTTATCTGTCTTCTGAGAAACCTGTACGTGGGCCAGGAAGCAACAGTTAGAACTGGACATGGAACAACCGACTGGTTTCAAATTGGGAAAGGAGTACGACAAGGCTGTATCCTGTCACCCTGCTTATTTAACTTATATGCAGAGTACATCATGAGGAAGGCAGGGCTGGATGATTCACAAGCTGGAATCAAGATCGCTGGGAGAAATATCAACAACCTCAGATATGCAGACGACACCACTCTAATGGCAGAAAGTGAGGAAGACTTAAAGAACCTGCTGATGAGGGTGAAAGAGGAAAGTGCCAAAATTGGCTTGAAGCTCAACATTAAAAAAACTAAGATCATGGCCACCACTCCCATCACTTCCTGGCAAATAGAAGGGGAAGAAATGGAAGCAGTGACAGACTTTATCTTCCTGGGCTCCAAGATCACCGCAGATGGTGACTGCAGCCATGAAATTAAAAGACGTTTACTTCTTGGGAGGAAAGCTATGGCGAACTTAGACAACTTAATCAAAAGCCGAGACATCACCCTGCCAACAAAGGTTCGCATAGTCAAAGCTATGGTTTTCCCAGTAGCTATGTATGGCTGTGAGAGCTGGACCATAAGAAAGGCAGAGCGCCGAAGAATAGATGCTTTCGAATTATGGTGCTGGAGAAGACTCTTGAGAGTCCCCTGGACTGCAAAGAGGTCCAATCGGTCCATCCTACAGGAAGTCAAGCCTGATTGCTCCCTGGAAGGACAAATGCTGAAGCTGAAGCTCCAATACTTTGGCCACCTGATGAGAAGAGAGGACTCTTTAGAAAAGACCCTCATGCTGGGAAAGATTGAAGGCAAAAGGAGAAGGGGGCGGCAGAGGATGAGATGGTTAGATAGTGTCACCGAAGCGATGAACATGAAATTGGGTGAACTCCGGAAGCTAGTGGAGGACAGGGAGGCCTGGCGTGCTGTGGTCCATGGGGTCGCGAAGAGTCGGACACGACTTAGCGACTGAACAACAACAACAACAATCTTTCAAGAACAACTACATACAGATGACTCTTTTATCGTCCAGTCCTTCTTTCTCGCTGCACGATTGCCTTCCACCGGCTGATAATCTGCTTCTTTGCTCTCACAAAGAGCAGCTGGCCATCTAGCACAACTCCCCCTCTCACAGGCAGCTGGGACGGCTCAGATCTAATCAGCCGCATTCTCGAAGGTCTGCTGCACACGGACGCTTCTGGTGGTCTCAAACTAGCGACCTTCGGATCTTATCTTTGGGCAATTACTGCAGCTTTAACCCTCTCGACCAGACCTTCTGCAGGGCCGGCCTCAGGCCAATTTGGCCAATTTGGATCTCTCTTTGAAGGGCACCCTTCACTAGGCTGGCAGATTGTGGCTCTTCCAAACACCACTGCACCAATCCAGATGAAGAGATGCTGCCTGGACTGAGCGAGCACACATGTCCCACCTGGTCCCAGAACCAAGGTCAGCCTTAAGGTGATTTGACCAATTTTGCCGAATCGAACCTGGCACTCGGTGGGGCCCCACACTGGAGCAGCAAGTGGGGAACCCTCTGCCGCAGCTGGCACCTCGCTCTGTACCTATAAGGATATTCAGGATTGTGCCCTTAGGATACCAAACTCTTGTCTGTCACCTTTTCACAGCCACATTATTTACATGTGCTATTAGCTGTGATGCAAGATCCATGCACACGATTGCTTCCCCTTTCGTGTGCCCAAGTTATGTGCCCTTTTCAAAAAAAGCACTGTTGGTAACTGTGCATTCAGCAGTAACATTGCTGCATTCAATGCTAACTAAGTTTCCTGAATTTAGTGATGTCATTTTGGCTTGATGCAGTTGCAGCTGGAATCAGAAGTGAGTCTAAGGATTCTGCCTTTGTATTCTCAGAGGATGGTGGGTGTTTCTCTCCAGTCCATTTTTTGTTGGTTTAGAAAGAATGCAAAGATAAGCATCTGCTCTCACAATCAATAATATTTTGCCTGAGACAGGTCATCATACCTGGAATCTATTTCATTCACATTTTTTTGGTGATTAAACTGTTCGTTCTCTTGAATTTTGTAACCTGCCAAGGTTTTCGCCAACGTTAATAACTTAGCATTGCACAGGTGCTGTAATTAAGGTCCTCATTTTGGCTAAATTGTTGCAATAGCATTACTCAGGGGAAAAAAAATGAGCCAAGCCATTTATTTTCTCGACTTTGCATGTAAACTGTGAGCTAACCGCCTTTCTGCACAAAGCTGTACAAACACAGCTGATTACGGTTAAGTTGTAATTCTGAATTGCTATTACACTGATGCAGGACGCAATTAATTTTATTTGAAAGGGGGAAGGAGGAAATCACAATGTGTTGTCCTTTGCCGTTCTAGCTAAAAACATGATATTCAAAGTAAATTAAGGTTGGTTTATATTGGTTGATTTATTCATCAGCGGTGCACGGAGGGTGCAGGATGTATTAATGCTGGCTGCAAGACAAACCAACAAGGCTTCAGCACTACCACACCAATAGCGAGATCTTGTTTGCTTTCCTAGTAAATGTTAGTACGCTCCTCTGGAGCATCAGCCTGTGAATTCTAATGCACAATTGACCCAGAAGATTGCTGCACAGACTCTTATAACTTATTAAGAGCATCCCAAATTAATATTTTCATCTGCAGGCAATTTTTTTTCCTGCAAAAGCCAGCAGTTTGGTTGTAACCTGTGCACCATGATCTCAGAAACAAATCCCATTTCTGTTATTTTTGCCTGCCGGTAATTATGTGCATTTTATTTATTCTTGTTTCCATCCTTGCGTAGCCGGCAGAAATAGTTTTGTGCACAAGCAAGCAATGCGGTTGTATTTTTTCATTATCTTACACCACTGTCCAACATATTAGAATATTCATCAGAGTTATCTGGAAATTTGCTTACTGAGGAGAGAGGATTGCTGTTCTTTCCAGGTCAAATTATAATAAACCAAGTACAGTCAAACTTCAAAATGAAGCAAGTCTAGAAAAGCCAGGCAAAATTGTGCCTCATGGAAGATTAAGTCAGACAGGTCCTCCATTTGCTAGTCACAGAGGATAGGGTTGTCAATGGGTATTAAGTATGGCAGGGAAAGAGAACCTCCGCACACCATGACAGTAAATCTCTGAATCCTGGGTAAATAACGAGCAAAAACAACAGGGCAGGATTGTTGCCTTCGTGTCATGCATGTACATTTCCCAGAAGCATCTGATTGGTCTTGGAAACAGAATGCTGATTTTAGACCCTTGACCTGCCCCAGTTTCTTCTATTCTTTTGGAGGTTTTTTTTCTTTTTTAAAAAAGTCTGAAGTAAACTGGACGGTATCTAATAACTAGTTGGTTGTGTTTTTTGTGTATACACAGTATATGTATTTTATCCTCTTACTCACAAGCAAGACAACTAATTACAGTTGTTTCAGTTTAAGAATGAGATAATAGAACAGTGTGTGTGTGTGTGTGTGTGTGTGTGTGTGTGTGTGTGTGTGTGTGAGAGAGAGAGAGAGAGAGAGAGAGAGAGAGAGAGAGAGAGAGGATAAGATTAAGAAATCCAGCAACGAGTTTCCCTCCAAAACTCTTCCAGTCCTTTCTCCTGACTGAGGACCCAGTCAGCTGAGTTTTCAGTTTGAGAAATGAAGAGGGAAGTATCACGAATCCAGTGGTTCCCAAGCTTTTTTGACTGGCAGCTCCTTTGACCTACTGGGCTGTTGGCTGCAACTCCCCATTAGGGCTACAGTCAGTGGTGTCATACAAGTGATTTAGGAACAGGAACTCACTTTTGATTGGCACTTGTTGGGAACCTGGAACCAGCCACGGAGCCCGTTAGGATCCGGAACACTGGTCCGTTCCCCCTGAATGACATCACTGGCTACAGTCCTATACATTGTATAGGGTGGTGGTTTTTTGTGAGGATTCTGTGACTCCCCTGGCTGGTGTCTGTGGCTCTCTGGGAGTTATGGCTCACAGTGTGGGAACCAATGTGCTAATCCCTCAAAGCTCTGCAAAGGCCAGAGTCTTTTGCAAACTAGAGACTGGTGCTAGCAGAGAGCTGTCCAAGCAGGTCCACAAAGGGTATCTCACGACTTTTGGACAAGAACTTTGAAGTCACCACAGTGTGTGTGAAGTGATTGTGTTTTCTGTCTGTGTTGCCTCTGGGGCAGATCTTGAGCATGGATGGGAAGCACAGGGCTGTAATGTGTCCCTTGCTGTCCTCAGTGCATCCCCTAACCCTGCTGAGAGCAACTGCCTCAGCCACTCATTATCAGCAAGTTGCTATGGCTTTGTTCAATTGCTGGAAGAGGACCAAACTTCTTGGCCAACACTGCTGTTGCCTCCAATTCCTTGAACTTAAGGTAATTGCATAGGTAGTGCTAGGGAGATATGGATGTGTGGGGGACATGGCCATGGATACTAGGGGGACATACTTTCCTGATCTCCTTCCTTCTGGTTCTCTCTCTCTCTCTCTCTCTCTCTCTCTCTCTCTCTCTCTCTCTGTGTGTGTGTGTGTGTGTGTGTGTGTGTGTATAATCAGCAACGGGATCTACAAACGACCTGGGGGAATGCTGGGTGGGACGTAGGCGGGACATCCGGGTGATTGGCAGCCCGTCCGCCATGATCCTCAGCTGCCCTGGCCTCGGGGGGGGGGGGGGCTCCTGCGCACTGCGGAGGAGCGGTGAGGGTCGTGCCGAGCAGCGGTGGGGCGCGCTAACAGGGGGCTGCCCTCCCCAGGCCAGGACAGCTGCAGAACGCTGCGGACGGGCAGCCAATCATGCTGAAGCCCCGCGTAAGTCCCGTCCAGTGTTCCCCCAGGTCGTTCGTAGATCCCGTCGCTGTATATAATCTATCTATATATGCATAATATATATATACAGTGCATGCATGCATCTGTGTTTGTATGTTTGTATATATACATGGATACAGAGCAGTTTTCTACAACCTGTTTATGCTTAGGATGGAAGCATCGATGTGAAATGCACAGTTATTTCTCTTTCAACTTTACGGACCAAAGCTTAACTCCTCCCCATAAATCACATGGACCTTCCTGTGCCTCCTGTAGGATTTCTTTCTGGTGCCAATTCTGGTGCTTTCTTTTGCATCTACCATCAGTGGTCCTGCTTTCCCATACCTGCATGAGTACATTTGCAGTTCAATCATAACCAGGTTTCCAGCGTTGACGCAGCTGCAATCTATCCCTGAGACGGTGATGGTCCCAATGTTATGGGGGGGGCAAATGCCCCCCAGTGCTGCGCTGACGGAGTGGGGTGGGCAGCACAAAGGCGAGCAGCGTTTGGCCCACCTGCCTGCCCCTGCGCTCACATGGCTCCAAAATGTTGCATGGTATGGCAGGGGCTGTGTGGGGTGTGTGGAGGTGGTGCTGGGGGCTGGGATCTGTCGGTCTGGGCCAAGGGTGGAGAATTGGCCAGGTCTGCAACTGCCATGAGGAAAGGGAACAAACGAACCCTCTGTGACTGACCCCCTCACACACACACACACACAGTGCAACATATGCCCCATTGTTGCAGCTGCATCTGTGCTAGAAATTTGGTTAGGATAGGGCTGTTGGCCTCATCTTGATCCTTATCTGGCAATGCCTATATATCTGCAGGTACATATGTTTTCTCTCTGCTACTGTTTATTCAGCACTTCGGTGACCAGGACACACTGAAATGTGCCAACTGTTTCCAGGAAAAGTATTGTATTTGTGGTATAGTCACATATGTAGGTCATTGCTTGATGCTGGAGTACTGCATATGTGTGAATCAGTCCTGGGTCTGGCACAGTTTGTACTAAAGAATTCCAGTTTTGCAATGAAAGCGATACATGATATAATTGTAATCATGTGTGATTTTAATGGTTGTGGGGATCTCCTCAATGATTTTAATCGTCGTGTTGATGTTAATTTGTGTGATTTTAATGGTGGTTGTGATCTGCCTTGTATTCCTGGAAATACAAGATATAAATTCTCTTCTACCGACCAATAAATGATATAGTGACGAGGAAACATAGCCATTGCCATTACACAAGACAAATATGGAGAAGAGATGCTACATCAGTTGCTTCACTATGGCCAATTTAGCACTTGCAGGAGTAGTTTGGGAGCATTACCTCCTTGTAGTAGCACATTACATGTGTTAATTAACTTAGCAAGGCTGGGAAGATTTTGTTATCACCAACTGCTGCTGCTGTGAGATGTTACTAAGCTTATTTCATGTTTCTTATAATAGCAAACTCCGGTCAGATTGTAGCATAAATGGAACCATCCTCAAAGAAGGTGGTAGGATTTATTTATTTTTGTATATACTGAATTTCAGAGATTTGCAAAGTTAAGAACTTCCAAAAACAAAGCCCAAAAAGGCAAAACAAGTCTCAAAATGCTTTGCTTCCTGTGGAGTCTTAAAGCCCTAGCCAACACCCCCACCCTCCACTGAGGCAAGCTGCACCACTGGAGCCCATGTTGCACCCTTGGGGAGGCAGTCCTGTCTCCTCTGGGTAAGGGAACTGTTTTTTCCCCTCTCAGGTGGGTCTTTTGCTTTACCAGAAGTTGACAAGATCTATTTTTTTTCCTCTGCCCTGGTTCAGTACACAAATCTGCTGGTCAGGAACAGCAAGGAGGTAGAAGAGGAAGAAAGTTGCAGTGGCATTCTGAGGGGGAGGCAAAGCGCTATGTTTTTCAGGCACCTGAATGTGCCATGTAAAGCACCCCGCCCCTTCATCTTCAGAGCCATTTAGAGCTGCGAGAGCAAAGCGGAGGAGATGCCTCCACTTTGCTCTTGCTGCCCTGAATGGTTCTGAAGGTGAGGGGACGGGTCCGCTTTACACAGCACATTCAGGCACCTGGAAAACATAGTGCTTTGCCCCTCTCCGGGAACACAACTGGCCAGATGCTATGGAAAAGACTAAGCAATGGGCAAGGTATTGTGGAAACTATAAAAGAACACAAGAAGAGCCCTGCTGGATCAGACCAAAGGCCCAAATAGTCCAGCTGTCTGTATCTCACGTTGACCCACCAGGTGTCTCAGGGAGCACACAGCACAAGATACCTGCTGTGTACCTGTTGGCACTCCCTTGCACCTGGCATTCTGAGGTAGCCTATTTCTAACTTAAGGAGGTTGCACCATCCATCATGGCCTATAGCCCATGATGGACTTTTCCTCCAGAAATCTGTCCAATCCCCTTTTAAAGGAACCTAGGCCAGATGCCATCAGCACCTCCTGTGGCAAGGAGTTCCACAATTACCTGCTGGGTAAAAAAAGTATTTTATCAGTTCTAACTCTCCCAACACTCCATTTTAGTGGATGTCCCCTGGTTCTGGTATTGTGAGAGAGGGAATCTATCCACTCTATCCCTCCCATGCATAATTACACAGGGTGGGGAAAGCAGGTGAAATGGACTCCAGTAAAAGGGCTCACTGGGAGGCCAGTGAGAGCTGGAAAGCCAGGGAGCAAAGAACAGGGAACAGAGCAGGAAAAGCATTCTCAGTGCAAATGTGCCATTTTAATATTTCTCCTAGAGCAGCAAAACACTTGCTGAGGCTGTCTTTGTCCTAATGGGCCATGAGATGAGCTGTAAACAGAGAGGAAGCTATCCTCAAGCTTGGCACTTATTGGAAAACGGAGACCCTGCCTGACTGTCTTGGAAATGACACCATTTGCATCTTGTTTGCTGCTTCCTCTTTTCTAGTGTTGATGTGCCCATGAACAGATTCATAACATTCCAGTATGTTAGACTTGTGAAGAAAACATTTTTTGGCACAGCTGTGCTAGTTTTCAGCTGGCTTTCTCTCACAATGTACTGTATAATTGTAAGATGTTCATTTGTCGGGCCTATTACAGCAATTAATATTAATAGCTGCACAGGGCAGATTTTACAATAGAAATGTAGAGTATGAGAAATGGGCTGAAGTATAAAATTATTCGTTAGCAGGTTTATTCTATCATTCATAATTTATGCTACTATTTCATTTATATGTTACTTTATTAATAGGTTCTGTAGCCCCTCTCCCTTTGGAAAGAGCTAAAATAGTGCTTTAATATAATACCGCTTTAAGGGCTCAATCCAGAGCCCTCCAGCGCAAGCGGTACTTGTGTACCACTTGTGCTGGTGTCATAAAAGTGCTGTAAGGCACATGCAGTGCAGGCAGTAAGCTCTTACCGCCTGCTCTGTGGCACCGCCAGCCCCTCACCGCCCAGAGGTGGTGATGCAACAGAGGGGCGGTTCTATTCAAAATGGCGCCCAGGGCGCCCAATCAAAACGCGCCCCATGGGGGCACGCAACGTCATGACGTCACAGCGTTGTTACGTCATGACGTGCGCCGCGCAGCGCCCTGCCCCCGCAGTAAGAGGCTGGAGGGGCGCCGGGCAGCAGCGCCTTCTCCTCACTCTGGCTGGCTCTTTAAGGCCAGGAGAGCGCAGAGCCTGGGTGGGGGCGGGGGCGGGCTGGGCCGTGGGTGCCATGGTTACGGCACCCACTCCCAAGATAGCGCCCAGGGCTCGTGCCCCCCAGCCCACGCTAGATCCGCGACTGATGCAACATTGGTGAGAGAAGGTTGTTCTGGGTGGGGCGGGAGGGAGTTCCTGGGTGGGGGAAAGGGCAGGATGGCCTTGTGAGGGGGGGCCCTGGTAGTGGCTTCCATCACCGGATCTTATCCCTGGCGGAGGTGCAGGCAGCCCAACACAAGGCCGCTCAAATCACCGCTGACAAAATAGCTGGAGCGAGCTGAGGAGCCCCATTGCAGGTGACGGGGCTTTCCCCGGGGAAAGGGTTCGAACGACCCCTTCTCCTGGGGAGAACACAGTGGCTGCCTGGATGCCACTGGATGCAGCGGTAGCCTTTTGGCTACCACTGCACCCGCTGCGGCCAGGTAGTTCTGGATTGGGCTGCTAGGCTGCAATCCTATGCACATTTTCCTGAGAGTAAGCCCTTTTGAATATTATGGGACTTCCTTCTGAGTAGGCATGCCTCGGCTTGTGCTGTTAGTGCATTGCAACCCTCTGGTACGTTTAGAAATCTTTTCACAGTTCACGTAGGTGGCTGCTAAGTGAGTTGATATGGGGGGAGAGAGAGAGAGAGAGTGAGAGCGAGAGAGAGAGAGAGAGAGAGAGAGAGAGAGAGATTTTCATCAGCTAAAGTGCTATATTTATGGAACTCCAATGCCTGAAAGATGAAATTAGTTGAATGTTCCTGAAATGGATTGGCAAAGTTACTTGGAGAAAGTGAGGGAGCTAGATTGAGGCTTACAAATGTGTACATTCAGAACATGCCAGTAAAATATCAGAGAAACTCCCACAAGTTTAAGCATCACATATGAAAAAGTGAGTTTGAGGAGAACAACTTAATATACCAGTTCCAAGGAGATATATCAAGGTTCTGCCTGGGCCGAACGTTGATATCTTTTCACGCAGAGTTGAACTCCCAGTGCAAGCGACAGCTCATCTGTCTATCAAGATGCTCTTGACAGTCCTTGACTTAATGCTGCTCGCTCAGTTCTACTGGTTTTCTAGCACTTTTTCCACAGGCAAGGAGGGGAAATGAATGGTGGAAAAAACAAAAAAAGGCACTCCGGCTATCTCTGTTGTATTATACTTGTCAGCCTTGTGAACAGTTATATTCCCTAAGGGTGGTAATAACATGGAAAGGAAAATATCTGAGCTGCCAGAATACGTGGATGGAACAGCCAAGCAAACAGCCAGAATTCAACTGCAGGTAAAATCTGAACTGGTGTCAACAATCTTCTGAGTCATCCGGGAGGTAGCAGTAGAAGGGAAGGATTAAGATGAAAGCATCCAATTCCCAGCAGCTTCAAGATGTGGGACTGAACTTAATGATTTCAAGGACAAATTGGAACAACATTCATGAACTGGACTAAAAATGAACAGAAAACACTAGCCTCTGTTCATCCACTCAACGTGCTTTCTTCTTTGGACAAGCCTGCTGCTGTATTTATTGATTGTGACCCCTTTTTTGTACTTCTTCTGGCTTGACTGACTAAGGACCCGATTCCTAATGGCCCTATCGCCGGCAATACATATGTACCCCCAGCTAAAAGTGTCATGAATGTGCCGTAAAGCACATTTGTGACACCTGGAAAGGAAGCAGTGCTGGCAGGGGGCTGGTGCTAGTGTGTGCCTGGCATCAGTGCCAACTGGTGCTCCAGAAGCACCTGCACCTGGTGAGTGTTTTGGGGGTGGGGAAAGGTGGGGAGGAGGCAGAACTGGCTTGAAGAGGGGAGGAGCAGGCCAGTGCAGGGGACCCCTCAATGGCTTCCACCATCTGATTCTACTGGCCGCCTTGGACTGGGCAGCCCGACAGAGGGCTGCCCGAATCGCCACCTGCAAAATAGCTGGTGGAGATTTGAAGAGTCCCATTGTGGGTGGCGGGGGAAGGGGGAATGAATATTCCCCTCCTCAAGAGGAGACCTCAGCAGTTGCTGCAGATTCCATGGGATGCAATGGTAGCCATTTGACTACCACTGCTCCTTTGTGAGGCAGGCAGTTTAGGATTATTTGCATGTTAGCATATTCTGGTTTTCAGTGGCATCCTTCGGGGAGGTCAACGGGGGCAAATGCCTCAGGACGCCACGCTCGAAGGGTGGCGCCACACTGCCATCCACCCCCTCAGGACTCCCCCTGTGGAGCGCTCTTGGGTGCTACTATTTTCAAGGTGAAAAAAGCTGGTGATGCTGCTGAGTGGCTCAAAGGCCAGGAATGCCAGGGCTTGTTTCCTATCCCAGTGTGGCAACCTAGCCACAGACACAGAAACATGCACACACAGAGAAGCGATGTTCCTCAGGTGATGCTGTGGGTTCTGAATGATAATACCCTGCCTGAGCAGTCGCAGTCTTACCGTTTTGAGGGAGGGGGCAAATGCCCTGGGGGCAGCGCTGCTGGAGCTGGAGCAGAGCCGTGATGAGGTGGCTCGCATCGTGGAGAGGTAGGCAGTGTTTGGCCCGCCACCCTCCCTTGTTCCTGTACAGCTTCTTCAAGATGTATGGAAGGGCAGAGTGACTCACGGGGCAGGTGGAGTGGCGCATGGGGTTGGGGAAACAATGGTGGTCCTCTTTCTATATCCCTGGGTGGCCCATTGGGTGGTTCTGCAACTGTTCTGAGTCAATAATGATGGAAAATGTTACGCTCGTCGCTGCTGAAGCTGAAAGTTGAGGGGCTCAGACAGACTGCTCCTGCTGCTTTCTGCTCCATTGAGAGTCAGCACCAAAGCTCTTATCTGGAATGGTGCAAACATGGCTGCTGTCCCATTAGGTTCAGGCTTCATCAGCTGAAAAGAGCTACTGATGTTCTCCTCTGTCACAATTCCAAATAGTTCTGTAAAGCGAAGCGTAGAAACAAGGATGAGAACACACATGGATGCCACTTTGCCTGCTAGCTTTCCATGCATTCTTGTTTCCTACCAGCCTCTTAGATTCTTTCTCTTCTTTTGGGTTGTAAGTGGATTTGGATAAGGGCCATTTCTTTTTATATTTCATAAGGCACTTAGCATACTTGTTAAGCGTTTACTTTGATGTTGCAATGTACATATATCATGCACACACACATACACATACACACACATGCACATGCACATTCTGTCTCTCTCACCTAGTTGTGCATCCTGAAGCAAATGCAGCTAGACCGGAGTCATTGCAACAATGAACCATGCTATTGTATTTCCTGCTGGCATGATCACAAAAGAGGCAGCAAACAATATTGCAAGGCTAGGGACTGCACACAAAACGTTGTGCTCCAATCTCACAACTCCTCTGCTTCTGAAGAGGCAAGTGGGATGTTGTTCTTCTCCAAGTTACTCTTTAATTCCCTAGTGATGGAATATTTACTTGTATTTATGAGAGAGAATTTGTGCTGTGTTGTCCTGAGCACTCCGTGGGGAGCCAATGCTGTAATGCCAGCAAATGGAATTATGGATAGCTGTGTTCGTCCAGGATTTGGCAGGTAGAAAGATGTTGATCCAACTAATCTTACTTTAGGCTACTGAGAGCCAGCACTGCATTGTGTCTCTCAATCTTTTCATCATCAGAAATAAATCTCAGAGATTGTGCACACAGCAATGAGCTGCAACAGGGTGTGGGCCTCTGAGTAAATCTAAAGAACTTGCTGTGTATGGAAGGTACCCTAGTAGGCATTTCAGTTACTGTGATATTTTGAGCATTGCATGAAAGGCTGGCAGGCAGGAACTTCCTTGGCCAGCAAGCTGTTATTCCCCATTTTTGCTGGCACCTGGCTTTAAGAAAAAGATAATTCTATAGCTAATGGAGATCTTTAAAAACTGGGCTGGGGAGAATGGATGAGACAGAGAATTACGATAAATAAGAGTAATGCCTGTGACCTGTGAAATAAACTAGGAGATGAAAGAGAGAGAAAATACAAATAAAAAAAATACCACTGAGAACCTTCGTTATGCTGTGGATTTCCTTTGTAATGAATGAACCCAGCTGAACAAATAATTCAAAGGACATAATTTATTTGATTAATTGTTATTTGCATATCAGTAGCTCGTAGTGGCTCCAGCAAGCTAGGTGCTTGAACTGAAATAGGTCCACACAAACACCCCCCCCCCATTTTTCTCCTTCCTCGAACCAATTTTTGCATAGCTATAATTGTAAGGGTGTGATTTAGATACCACGTGTGAAGCCAACCCAGGGCATCAGGCTGCAGATAGCAGCAGAAAAGAGGAAGTGCTTCAGAGCCATTTGCAGTTATGACAGCAAAGCCATGAATGGCTCTGATGGTGAGGGAGAGGGGCTGCTTTACATGCTGTTTCAGGTGCCTGAAAAACTTAGCACTTTGCTTCCCCTCTGGGAACGCCACTGTTGGCTGGGTCAGGGTGAGGATTGGGGTGGTGAGCTGGGAGGGCAGGGTACCGTTCAGGGGTGGGAGGGGTGTATCTCAGTAGCAGCTGTGCATGCCACATCCGACCCCCCATTTCCTGGCCTGAAATGCCCCACTTCTTCTCAGACTTACGTCAGGAAAATAGCTGCTGTAAGTCTGAGGATACCCACTGATGACCAGATGGCCTTAGGAGAGATAAGTACACGCATGCCCCAGTTTCCGTGGGGGATAGCTTTCCACCCGTGGATACCTGAAACCGTGGATAAGAGAGAACCTATGTTAAGTATTGAGGCTTGTTTTAGTGACCTAAAGTAGGAATAAAAGAAGGTAAGCCCCCTCCCTCCATGGATAATTGGTACGGTGGCTATGGAATCGGGTATGAGAGCCCACCTGGACACAATATTTGTCCTTTCCTCTTGCAGGCTGCCTGGTCGCTAAATCCCACGCCACCACAGTATGCGGCATCCCTCTGTCAGCATGGCTGCATAGTGTACAATGGTAGGAAATAGGATTGTGAGGGACCAACTCAATTCAGAGCGCAATCCTAAGCAGTGCTGGATTGGCAAGGCCCTCCACCAATCCCCATCCCAAAATGGGACAGACTCCCTCGCGCTGACCAGCTTCAGCGCTCTCAAGCCAACGCTACCCATAGCGTCGGCTCGAGAGCTGTAGCGCAGACGCGGGGGTGCCACTCGGCGCCTCCGCATCAGCGCTACATCCGTCTGTCGACGCTATGACGTACGATTGCGCTGCCCAAATTGACTGGGAATTGACAAGCTTTTTCTATGCGCATTTGGAAAAAGCTCATCTGTTTTTCTGAGAATTCTGTCTCAGCTTACAACGCTGGTGCATGCGTGTTCATGGTGCTAATCTGTGAGCATACAGATTCTGATATTATATCTTGAGAAGTATCGTTTGACTTTACCTGCTCGGAACTCATCTCATAATATCAGCTACTTGGCAATTCGATCGTCTGCTCCACAACCACACCTGGGAATAAGAGAGGGTTTGAGAGCTGAATGAATGGCAACAACCACAGACAGAGACAGTCAACAAGTTGATCCTCATACAGGAGATATGCACTGCACATAAGTCTGTTTGGTGGTCCTATGACCTGGTTCCGAAGGTTATAGCGATCAGTGGCAGTTTCATTGGGAGTAAAGAGTTAAATTCCATGTATGCAGGAATTTAAAGACATACTGATTTGGAGTGCTTGTTCTGCTGATCACTAACGGTGCATAAACAGAATCTTATTTAACACCCAAAGCCAGAGAAGAAAACACCCCAAGCCAGGCTGAAAACAAGTCCTACGACGAAAGGTTGAGGGAACTTGGAATGTTTAGCCTGGAGAAGAGAAGGCTGAGGGGGATATGATAGCGCTCTTCAAATACCTGAAGGGGTGTCATATGGAAGAAGGGACAAATTTGTTCTTGCCTATCTCTGAGAGTAGAAAATTCCTGACTGTAAGAGCAATTCAACAGTGGAACAGATTGCCGAGGGAGATGGTGGATTCTTCCTCGCTGGAGCCCTTCAAGCAGAAATGCTCTAGGAAGATTTCCTGGTACTGGTGGAGAGTTCGACTAGATGACCTTTCAAGTACCTTCCAACTCTACAGTATGTTTCTATGATTTCCTGCTACAGGCAGGGGGTTGGACTAGATAACCTTGCAGGTACATTCCGACTCTATGATTCTATAATCTATGATTCTATGAACTGTCTGTTGCCTGAGTCATGCCTGTTAATGCTGTTTCTGTTTTCCTTTGATGCTGTGGGGAAGTGGTGGATTCTCCCTCACTGGAGATCTTCAAGCAGAGGCTCGACAGGCACCTGTTGGAAATGCTCTAGGAAGATTTCTTGCTACAGATGACCTTGTATGTTCCTTCCAACTCTATGATTCTATAAGAACTTGTAGGGAAAATGGTACCCAGTTCAGAATACAGCTGAGCATTAATTAAGAAATGGGAGAAAATCTTATACAAAGGCAGGTAATAATGAATTCTAGTGCAATCGCTAATTATATAGAACTATAGTAAAAGATGTTTCCTGTCCTGGAAGACCTTGGAACCCTTGCTGAAGACACAACCATTACTTAAGTATACAAGGGATGACGGAGCTGTAGCAGTGACACCAACATTATTCTTTATAAGCACCTGTGTGCATGGTATCTAAGAAGAGTATTTTGTGTTTCTTAATGGAGACAAATAAGCCTATCTTTAGCAGGTCTACCAGCTTTCCACTTGTCTAGCTATTATTATTAACTGGCGCTGCACCGCAGACATTTAATCAATTTTTTTAAAAAAAAATCTCCCCGGTGAAATATCAGATCACTGACTTTTTCAAGATTCATTAATGGCTTGAAACATTCTACTGTGATAAAAATCTGGGTGTGCCTCTGTGCACAAGGTGTACATTAGATTCCTTTCCTCCCTCTTTTGCATGCAGAGAAAAGGAGCACAATCCTCACCTGGAGGTAGGCTGGCACAGTTAGACCAGCAAAGTCTGGCCAGCACAAGGGACATCATAAAGTATGTTTGGACCACTCTCACAGCACAATCCTAGATTGTGTGTGGTGTCAACGCAACATCGTTGCATCGCCGCTATGTCCTTGGCGCTGACTGTGACGGGGGGGGGGCGAGAGGCACCCCCGCATCAGTGCTAAAGCTCTGAAGCTGATGCTACTTGTAGTTTTGGCTTCAGAGAGCTGACAGAGAGCCTTCCTTGCGCCGACCGAAGCCGGTCAGTGCAAGGAAGGCTGTGTCCCATAACGGGGATTGGTGGGAGGGAGGGAGGCTGGGGAGGGACTTGGGTGGGCTCGGGAGGTGGCCATACGGCCACATCCTAAGCCCCTCTGCTAGGCTGCCCAGCCCCAATTCAGGCCACATGGTTTCCTCAGATTTGCGCCTGCACTTTAGCGGGCGCAGACCCAAGGAGCACATAGGGGAGGCTGGAGCCTCCCCTATGGTAAGGGAGCAAATGTTCCCTTGCCGCAGGGAGGCTCCAGCCTCTCCAATGCAGCATCGGATATGGTGCTGTCAAGTCGGCCTGCCATTCCGGCACTGCATCGGATTGCACCCTCAGAGTCAGAGAGGCCAGCTTATAGACATGGGCCATCCTCCCTGACTCCAGGATTGGTCCAAACGCTTTCCAGTGTCCCTTGTGTCCCAGTGTCCCTTGTGGTCCGGTGGCCAAGCTTTCCTAACCTAACTGTGCCAGCTTAACTCCAGGTTAGCGATAGCTATAGCTCTAGGAGAAAAAAATGTTGCTGAAACAGATTATAAGTGAAGCCAGTGAGGTATATTACCTCAAGCTTTAAACTGGAATATATTTCTTGACATGACTGAAGCTTTACAAATACGTCCACTAAAGTAACCAACACCCCATATATTTGTATTCACGTACCCAGACATGCCCATGTTAGTCAGTGTTGCCCAAAAGAGGATAAGAATACACTTTTGTCAACCAGCTGTTTGCAAGCTTACCACCAATATTCTTGCTCAGGGTTCTATGCTGCTGTCTTGGCTGTACAGCAACTCCTTGTAGTTTCTGGGTGCTCAGCGATGACATCAAATGTCATCGCCAGGCTTCCAGGAGCTGCGAGCTGCATGAAGCTCTGCTTCAGAGGACTTTGAGGTTTGATACATAGACAGGGCTGGAGCCAGATCATGAAGACAGAAAAAAACATTTGTGGAGCAGTGAAGCTGATCAGCAGGAGCACATACTGAGTTGAATTCAAACAAACCTATTTATCTGCAGGATCAAGCACTGGACTGGAAAAGAAAAACAAAAACCAGTTATGTGTATTTGACACAGAAAGTGGCTGTGCATGACACTGATTGACTAAATCTCCAAGAAACCACATCTCCTCCCCTGGAGTAGTTCTGCATTTAATTTTTTAAAAAAATCATTTTTTAAATGTATCAAGTTATGAATAAATTGGTAAATTTTCATATGGCAGTATTAAAAACCATGTTTAATGTGTTTCCTGTTTCACTGAAGAATGAGAAAAAGAAAAAAAAATTGCCTGCATCTATGCACTCGTATGCATGTCTATCATTTCTGTTGTGGCTGAGGGAAAGCTGGGCTCACACAACTGAAACATTTGCTGTGAGCCCTGATTCCATATTAAAATCTTCCTTCCTCTTCAAAAACTATTCTAGTATATTCACACAGAATAGGTAAAGAATGGCAGAACAATCCTATTTTTCCTGCCCCCCCCCACTGATGCAGCAGCATCACAATGGGTACCACCAGTGGTGGGATTCAAATAAATTTTCTATGATGTCATAGCCGGAGCCAAAAAAACAAACAAACAAAGCCAGCCGAGGTAAGCGAGTGGGTGGGATCCGGCCATTTAACAACCGGTTCTATAGAACCTAGGCGAACTTCCTGAATCCCACCACTGGGTACCACTGCATCCTGCGGCAGTTGTGGAGGTCTCCGCTGGGTAATGGAACAATCGTTACTTTACCCAGGGGTAAGCCTCTGTGCCTCAGGGAGGCCGACTCAGGTCTGGACTAGTGAAATCACTGCTGCAGGTCTGTGTGGACCTGCACTGCAGGATCAGGTCTGGGAAAGGTTGAGGATTTGGCTGCCAATGCTGCCACTGAATCTGCCCTCTTCCTAAACCCCATTCACCCCTTCCCTTTCCTATCACCCCCTAGTTCCAGCCTCCCTGCCCCTGTTGCCACTTTGCTCCGCCATCATGGTCCCATTCCACACTCCCACCCCACTTCCCCTGCCACCTTACCTCTGTCAGCAGCTTCTTCTGGATGCTGCAGAGCACTGAAGAAGACTCAGGCATCCCTATGGGCAGTCCAGCAGCACCTTAGCTCATATAGTGCTGGAGCATCTTTTCCGGCTTGCTGCTGGATGGATTCGTCAAACTGAAGGCAACCTGGTTCCAACTGGGTCTTGGTCGACATTGGTGACTGCAGTGTTGGTGGCCACTGTGTTGTGTATTTGTGTAAATAGTAGCAGAGTTGGGGGCTTGGAGACC
>JAJKFI010000007.1:937617-948689 GCA_029204185.1 Lerista edwardsae | reverse complement strand
TGCCAGTTTCAATCAGTTCTGGACTGGGAGATGTGAAACTGCAACACACTGCTGATCAATTCTTGAATGACACACACACCCCCACACACACAAACACACACAAACACAATTGTTACTAGGGGGGACCTACTGACTTGGAAGAACCCTGCCTTCTTATACCCATCTCAAGAAGCTGCCTGGCTCAAGGATGCTGACTTGTTACCCTGAAGGCCTGAATTGCAAGGTCCATCCTAAATGTTTTCTGACTTGGCTGAGTAATTTGGCCTTCTTCCGAGGGGTGGTGGGGAAAATTGAAGTTGCCTGACCCGATCGCTGGTTGGAGCCAGGGTGCTGCACACAATGGGGGAAGTGAACTGTTGCTTTCTGTCTCCCTTGGGTTAGGTGCCGGAACTAAATTGGGGCGGGGGGGGGGAGCTCCCTAGTTCAGGATCTGCTGCAGAATTTGAATTGTTTTCTTTAAGAACAAAGTGTCCCAGTTTATACCAGCAATGACCTTGTGTAATTTATGCTGGGTGCCTCACAAATTGGCAATATGTGGTTGCAAATCCTACGTAGAGTGACTCTGAAGGATGCCACTCACAGAAGCATATGGCAGCAGAACTACTGCTGGTTTGCTGCGAACCTCCATTCCTGACACAAACTGCACCTTAAAGAACTATCTTTACAACTTGTTCTGTATGATGCAGGGGGAGAAGAATGTTAGCTGTGCAATTTTACGCCCAGAAAGGAAGAAAATGTGAAAATCTTGTCTGATCTGTCTGAAACTCTGATATGCTAGCCACTAGGGAATACATAAGTGTGAAGAAGAATTTAGCATCAAAGACTGTAGGTCGTTTGGGCTGAGACAACCTCGTGTGATTTGTTCCCAAGAGAAAATGGGGCACTCAGTACAGCAAAGGAGTCTATTCTCCTCACATGACAGACAGGCAATCGACTGATGAGAACATAAAAAATCAACATTACAAGATACAAGAAAGAACGTTCACGAAAGAATTACTATTTGCTGACTAAAACTATTAATAGATATGGTCCCTTTTGAGTCTGAGCACAAAATATAAAGAAAGAACTGTTATAAAGAACTGAACTGCAATAATGCATTATTATTATTATTATTATTATTACTACTACTACTACTACTACTACTACTACTACTACTACTGTTCTTTTTTCTATATAGTCACATTAATGTATATGGCGCATTATACAGAACAAGGAGCAATTCTGAATGAAAAACTAATAGCCACTCAAATGGAATCTTATAAGAAAAAAAAATTGTGCTGCTTTTTTCCTGGATAATTTAGAACAGTGGTTCCCAAACTGTGGGTCGGGACCCACCAGTGGGTCATGAGCCAATTTCAGGTGGGTCGCAAAGCACTTAGAGCAGCCATATTGAAAATATAGGAAGAAGGAAAGGGGGAGGGCTGTACGGTTGTTTTGCTTTACCATCTTTGTTTAAAGATGGTAAATAAGCTGCTTTCTCCTTTCTGATTCACTTTGCTATTGGAAAATGGCTGAGAAATAACTCAATTTATTGCTGCACTCTCAGAAAGCAGCAGGCTCTGGCGTCACAATGATGGCACTTCTGGCTATGACATCACTTCTGGTGGGTCCTGGACAGTCTTTCTAAATAGTGGGTCCTCCTAGTGCTAAAAAGCTTGAGAACCACTGATTTAGAAGAAAATAGACTAGTTGACATTGTCACCACCACCATCACCGTTTACTTCACTGTTGAGCCCTGTGCAGATGTTCCAATACCTGGCTGCATGCATGCACCGTATGTGGATGGAGCATTTGTTCAATACACGAGTCAAAGCTGAGAATCTGACAGAGGTTGTGCCATCACACAATCATTTAACTAGCTTGCGACCCAATCTAAACATGTTTTAAAAAGTAAAGGTAAAGGTTTCCCCACGACCGAATGGTTTAGTCGTGACTGACTGTAGGTGCTCATCTCTGTTTCTAAGCCAAAGAGCTGGCGTCTGTCCAAAGACAAGGTTCCGTGGTCATGTGCCTGGAATGACTATATGCCGTAGCCAGTGGTGGGGTTTAAATAAATTAACAACAGGTTCTATGCCCTAATGACCATCGCCCATGGCAAGCAATGAAATTGCGCCCCTATCAAAACATGCTAACATTCAAACTTTTGAGACCAGGACTCACTTTTTAAATTGGTACTTGGGTCGGGACCCACCAGAAGTGATGTCTTTTTTTAGGCCAAGCCCCCCCCCTATTTCACCACACTCAGAGCACCAGCCACAGAACGAACTCCAAAATGGCCCCTAGTGCAATTAATCAGCACGCATGGGAGCATTGTTTGAGGCAGGGCTATTTTGGGCCTTGCCTTGTGGCTGGATTGGAGCTCTAAGTTCCGTTTTTGAAGCAGCTGGGGAGCCAATTAGCCCCGGTTTTTTCCTTCTTAAGAGAGAGAGAGAGAGAGAGAGAGAGAGAGAGAGAGAGAGAGAGAGAGTGGAGGTGGCGCTGGGGCTTCCCCCAGCCTCAGGAAGGCCGCGGTTTTTCTCTGCAGCCTCTGCAACATTTGCTCGCACTGCGGGCGGCTGGGGGAGGCTATCAGAGGTGGGGTGAAGAAGCAGCTTTCCCTCGCCTCTGATGATCCCTGGCCGGGAGGAAACGCGCGCCCCTGGCTGTCCTGCCAGGGGTGCGCAGTTCCTCCCGGCCAGGGATCAGAGGTGGGGGGAAGACAGCCAGGGACGCGCGGTTCCTCCTGGTCAGGGATCGGAGGCGAGGGAAAGCTGCGTCTTCCCCCCACCTCTGATCCCCGGCCGGGAGGAACTGCACACCCCGGTTCGCAGAACCATACCTAGCATTACGTATCGGTTCTGCCAAAGTGGTGCAAACCGGCTGAATCCCACCTCTGGCCGTAGCACATGGAATGCTGTTACCTTCCCCCCGAAGTGGTACCTATTTATCTATTCACATTTTTATGTGCTTTCGAACTGCTAGGTTGGCAGGAGCTGGGACAAGCGAAGGAAGCTCACTCCATCACTCAGTCTCGAACTGCCAACCTTCTGGCCAACAAGCTCAGTTCAGCGGTTTAACCCGCTGCGCCACCACTTCTCATAAACATGTTTATGGGTAAACATGTTTTACCAAGAGGCTAATTGCCCTGTGGGACTTGTTCCCAGAAGTACAAATGCATAAAATGTCAACCTAACCAATAAAAAGATACCTATGGAACTATTTCCATTCATAAAGAAAAAAAACAGCACAGTGTTGCCGTCGCATACCTGTATAACAATAAACCTTACATGTTGCTGCAATTTTATAACGCATCTTCCATTTCTCCTTAGATTTCAGCTGTTAGTGAGAAATTGTTAAAATTGTCAATTTTTTCCCTCTCTCACTAGAAATTTCAGATTTAACTGAGGACTAGTGCATGTATAATTCATATCAAAGTCGTTTTTCAGCAGATAATACAGTATATTCTCTACTATTCCAAGGCCAAAACATTTCAATCTCTTAATGCTTGTCTTTCATCCTCTGGGAATGTAGACTAGAAATAGTGAAACTTCTCAACTGGCAGGATTATACTGAAATTGATCGAAGTTGAATGATCAAGACATACCTCAAATGTATATTCTTTAAAGGAGGCTAACAGCACAGTTCTGTCCAGCATGGGGCACCTGCGCTAAATGGCAGCCGCTGCATCCTGTGTTGGGATATGAGCAGGCTGGAGGTCTCTTCAGAGTAAGGGATATTAATGCCTTTACCTCGAGTACATTAATCCCTTTACCTCAAGTTCAATGGGACTTCATGAATCTGTGCCAGCTATTTGATGTAGACTCATAACAGGCTTTCAAGACCGACACAGGGCCCGTCCCCTCCCCTCCTGGACCTTTCCCTCCCCTGTTCTGTGCTCCCAAACCCAGAAACACTTCCTCCCTATCCTCCAGCCCTAAATAGCAGGTGCAGAGCCAGGGACGGAAGCTTGGATGCGGCGTAATTGCCGTATCCCAACCCCACCTCTCTCCCCAGGCTGGCAAACCTCCCGGCCTGCCCACCCTCACCCAGTTTCTCCCTCCCGTCCTCCCTTTGCCCAGAACCACCCTTGCTCTTGTGGAAGCCGAGTTTGGCTAGTGCCCGAGTGGCACAGTGGCGGCTCGGGCTGGCACCATTGGGTGTAGGCCCAATGGCACCAGTGACAACATGAGGGTGCTGGTCAGCACCCTTGCGTTGCCACTAGTGCCATTGGGCCAACACAAGCAACACATTGGGCCACTAGTTTTGGCCCAACAGCACTTTGAGGATTGCGTCAGTCCACTCAATTGTAGGTTCCAGTCACTTCAATGGGATATATTCCCAGGTAAGTGTGAACAGCATCAAGCAGCATCCTATACATACTTACTTGGGAATAAGTCATCTGGCTGACCGAACTCTATGTAACCATGTGGTCCAGAAATGTTTGTTGACCGTACTGGCTAATCACTAGGAAGCTGCTTGCTGTCCTACGTTGTCTAGAATCCGTGGTGTAATTCAGAATCAATGTTGCATATAGTTGTAAGGATTGGAGGTAGGTACATTGGCATGATGCCAAATGAAATTCCAATCCACAGCCCTTAGTAATGCCGCCAGGTGCTTTAAGTGTTGGGTCACACACCCAAGTTTTGCAATTTAATTACCCCAAAATAAAATGGTAGATACATTGTAATAGAACATTACAAGTTTAAATAAAGTTGAGCAAAAACCCAGAAGAGCCGATACTGCTAATTAAATGTATTTTGGTTCTTATTGTCGAAAAACACTAAGACAAGTGAAATGGATAAAGGCAAAAATATCAGACACTGCAGAATTCCTTCCTGCGGAATTATACAGCCTTCTGTGTATTACCAAGAGAATGAATATGCCAAGAATCAGTCGTATCTCCAGTCTATGTTCTCTGAATTAATAGGCTCTGTTCCCCCGGTGGAATAAAAGAGGCAGAATACAAAAGAGGAGGAAGGAAGGTTTCAACACAGGTTATTGTGAACACAGCTTTGACCAGTTGTCAGAATCTGGCCTGAGACATGTGGTGCTCCTGACATCAAGAGAGGGAAGATAATGCTGAATGAAATTGTGCATTAGTCCCAAAGTGGATAGATTGGAGCAAAATTGGGTGGCAAAAAGTCCAGGTCTGTGATGTGATTGAAGGGCTGAGAACAAGGTGTTTGAAGCAGGATTAGGAAACTAAAGTAGACAATTGATATGGCAGCTCTCACGTCTTCCTTGGGAGGATAAATGCAGTCTAATCTGTTCGTAGCTCTGTTCTAAGCCTTTTCCAACCATTTATTACATGTGTGTTATAAAATCAAAACGCTTAAAAAAAACTACGGTGTGATATCTGAAGTGAATGTTCAACACTTTTCACTACAGATATGGGCCTGTATCCATAGTTACAGCTGCAGGAGCTTTGCTGCGTTCCCTTGAGCTGAAAACGTCTCTCTTGAAGAGTGTGCTCAGCATTCTGTTTCCTTCTCCTACAGCCTTTCATGCATTTATGACAGCCTGGTGCTACATGGAGAAAAGGGGTAGGCTTGATTCACAACGACTGAAGTCAGGAGGTGGTAGGAAGCAGGCTTAGCCCCAACTGGACACCAGGTAGCAACCTAGAGAACCCGGTAATGAAACATATGAGTGCATTTACAGCCTAAGGGCCCAATCGTTCCAGCAAATTACAGCACTGAGGCAGCCATGCCAACAGGGCATATGCTGCATCCTGTGGTGGGACGGCAGCCACAGAGGACTCCTCAAAGTAAGGGAGTATTGTGGCTGCATCAGCACTTTAAAATTGGATAGGATTGGGCCCTGTCTCTGTGGCGATGCAGTGGTGCGCATGTGTCACACGCTGTAACCTGAGGGGGAGTTTTGGCATCTGGGGGCCTCCTTGTGGTAAGGGAATCACAGGGGTAAGCCTGTGCCCTGCCATTAAGTCAATTTGGACCTGTGCCAGCTCAGGACAGGACTTTGAAGCTGGGAAGGTTAGGATTCAGCAGACACTGCTTCTGCCTAACCTGCTCCCATCCCAGTTCTAATCCACCCTCCTCCCCACCCCACTCTGCCTATCTCCTCACTGTTCCACCCACTCCCTGCCTTTCTCCCACCCCCTGAACACACTTACCGGGCCTGGCAGGCATCTATCGTCCTCTGGTACATCAAGATAACCACTTGCTGCTTGCAGCAGCAGCCAGGCCACCTGCTCCAGTGTGTTACCCTTTGCGATAGCTGGAAAGCACCTAATGCCACCGGAATTCTGGCAGTGTTACATGCCCCTAGGATTAGGCTGTAAACGTTGGGACCCAGCATGGTCTGTGTGATCGAGTGTGAGGGAACAGATTAATGGTTGAGTTCCAGGGTGGCTGGATGATGTTCGGAGGGGCCAAAGGCATATGGTGTGGTAAAGTTGGTCTGGGAGGGGGGTCAGGATTTGGCATGGACAGAGATCCAAGGGTCAGAGGCAGGTGGCAAGCAGAGGGTCAGGTTCCAGAGCAGTCAGGCACGGCAAGGGACAATCTGCTTGGCACCTTCTCCTTCAGACAAAATGGGGAGCCACACTGAGGGAAGCTTTCACATATGACAAAGAAATCCCATCGGTTTCCGCAGATTCCACCTGGGCTAGCTGGCACTGCACAGTGATGTAGCGAGTAAGAGCGCAATCCTAACCTGGAGTTAGGCTGGCACAGTTAGGCCAGCAAAGTTTGGCCGGCACAATGGCCACCGTAAAGCACGTTTGAACCACTCTCGGAGTCAGAGAGGCCAGCACACAGATGTGAGCGCCTTCCTCCCACCCCAAAAGTGATCCCAACATACTTTATGGTGTGCTGGTCAAACTTTGCTGGCCTAACTCCTGGTCAGCAGTTCTCCTGAGCCCTACCTCCAAAATGTCTGGTCTGAAACTCCTGCTGCCTTACTCTAAATACACTAGTGCTGCACTAGGAGATACTGCCAAAGTAAAACAACAACAAGAAACCGACGTTGAAAGAAGAGGCAATGCTATTTTGATCTCACCCCAGTCTGAATTTCAACAATTTCTTATTTTTCTTGTCTAGGCCTAGATTAACCATAGTTAATTTGGAGTGAGTGGCAGGAGGAAGGGCCACATATGGAAAAGTAACGCCATCGGATGATTGGCAAATTGCTAAAAGAATGCTCTGTCTACTTCCTCTCTATCCAATTCATTGCTGAGGCTGTTGCCATTGCAGTGAATAAAGTAGTACGTGGAAGGAAGCTTCCCTGTTTTGCCAGAGTGATGTGGGAAAGGACTATAATTTTCCATTCCTTTCTTCTCCAATGCCTATCCCAGCTGGCCATCGGTCGATAGTCTTCTCTATTCCCCATATGGTTTTATTTCTCTTGCTAGTACACATAATGTGGTTTTTACTCTGCAGCAGGACTGACTTAACAGCTATGGTGAAATCCTCCCACTAACGATTCTTGTGGGTATCCCTGGGCTACCTGGTTTGCTTAGGATCCCATCACAATGATTGATGTCCTTCCTGAAGCCTAAGCCTATGACCCACACATGTCACTAATAGTGTTCCCAACTATCTACCTTCACTTGGGATTCAGAAGCAGACTGAAAGCAGTATAACACAATAGCTTTATCCTAATCAAACATAAAATGCTGGGGGTGAAGCTCTATAACCATCCCTTGGGCAGACAGCACATGGCAAGGCAAGTACAACAATCATGCGTGATGCACAGGCTGGCATTCAATATATGTGACATCATTACTTCATGGCTCCTATAAGTAGAAGAATAGATGATGCAAGAGAGATTAATGGCAGTAATGCTGATTTTAGTTGGACTTGTTTATGTTCACATGGAGTTTGGAGCATTTGAACTGGAAATAAATATTGACCCCAATACTTTTTTATTCATTATTTATTTGCTACATGTGTATCCCATCCTTTCTCCATAGAGCTCAGGGTGGCAAATATGGAGCTATTCCATGTTATTCTCACAATAGCCCAGGGGAGTGGCTATAGTAAAATGGCTCAGTGCTACCCAGTGAGCTGTGGAACTGAGCAACAACATAAGCTGACCTCTTTGGTCCAACTCTGTGCATGGCATCATACTAATCCTGGTCTACAAGTGACTGCTATGCTTGTTGCTTACGATCATATTATTTCTTTTGGAACTCCCATGATCCCAAACATCATAACACAGCGGTTCCCAAACTGTGGGTTGGGACCCACCAGTGAGTTGTGAGCCAATTTCAGGTGGGTTGTGAAGTACCTAGACCAGCAATATGGGAAGATGGGATGCTGGAAATGGGGAGGGCTGTGTGGTTATTTTACTTGTGACAAGGTTGTAAATAGGCTTTTTTCCCTTTCTGATTCACTTTGCTATTGGAAAATGGCTGAGAAATAAACCAACTTATTGCTGGAAACTTATTGCATTATCTGGAAAGCAGCAGACTCTGGCATCACAATGATGGCACTTCCAGCCATGACATCACTTGCAGTGGGTCCCAGACAGATTGCCATTCTAAAAAATGGGTCCCAATTCTGAAACGTTTGAGGAGTTAGGCTGGCACAGTTAGGCCAGCAAAATTTGGCCGGCACCGGGGGCCCCGTAAAATGCATTTGGACCACTCTTGGAGTCAGGAAGGATGGCACACATCTGTGTGCTGGCCTCTCTGACTCTGAGAGTGGTCCAAACATACCTTACAGTGCCCCTTGTGCTGGCCGAACTTTGCTGGCCTAACTGTGCCAGCCTAACTCCAGGTTAGGATTGCACCCTAAGAGCCACTGCCTTTGCATTTAAGTCTAAACAGGTATATATAGACACATGCCATTTCACTTGAGAATGCAGGTGGGTGTATAGAACATTTGTCTGCATTGCATTATGGACAAACCAGCCCTTAGACTCTGTAACTCCCTACCCAGATAGGATCAATTCCTAAGCTAGAGTATGTGTATTTGATTTGTGAACATCACTGTACACAAAGAGCTTGGGTAAAGAATTAGACATTCTATCTATCCAAGTTCAAAAGTTAATTCTAATAAAGTTGCAAATAATTTGACTTTATTAGTGTTGACTTCTGAAGTTTTTAACAATTAAGCCCCGGGATAACATTAACTTTGCAGTACTCATTTTGTATTTGTTAATCCTTTAATTAATATGCAGATATCTCACCCTGGTGGTGCAAACACATTTGTCTCACCAACAATTCCTCACTTGGAATTAGGAACCTATCGATATACCCATATGTGAATTAAAACCTCTTCCATACCTGGAAAAAATATAAGCAGGTCTCCCAACACAAAATCAGACTCTTTCCCTTCAAACAGCGTCTTGCTGTAGATTGCTTCTAGCTATGACTGACTGACATCATACTGAATATTTTAAGTGTATATTTAGAACTGGAGCCTTACTTGTGAAAAGAAAAATAAATGTTTTCTAATCTAGTAAACATACATAATTTAAGAAGTAATTGACCAACAAGTGTTATGTGCAACCCTGCTTAACTCAATTATACAAGTCATTAATAAAGTGAGAAGATAGCTACTGCCAGAAGAACTATAAATAGTAATTAAGAGCAGCTAAATGTTTGCATACTTCCATATCACCTCTGGCTCTTTGCTCATCACTTCTCATAAGCTAAGCAAGTTTGGGTCTGATTGGTAGTAAAGAGTCCTGAAGTCAAAGTCATTTCAAAGGCAATGGGATCATCCCCATAGAACACGTTATTGCAGAACTTTGCAGGTTACCACGGAATAAAGCTGTGATGTCCCAATTACTGCTAGCAGTTTTGCGAGTCCTAAGGACTTAGTTCAAAGAACTGTAGTCAAACCAAAGCGAGCTCCAATTTCCAGCAGCTCTTGCACTTAGTTCTCTAGGATGGTGACCAGTCACCCAAGATCTGACTAGTCTTGTGTGTGATAGAATTGCACACTCTGCTGTTCCCAGGCAACTGCACAGTGCATCTGCTTTGCTTTTCCTCTGAAACCAACTACTGTATTTGAAGTGAAAGCAGAAGCAGTAGATGGCAAGTGACTGACCCATGGAGAGGTGAAATAAACAATAAGAAGATGGGCAGCGCAATCCTGTTGCACCCCTTGCGTCGATGCTACCCCATAGCGTTGACACAAGGGGTGGAGTACTGACGTGGGGGCGCTGATCTGCACCCCCGCATTGTGCTCGAGAAACAGGACAGCGCCAGTCCTGTTGCGCCCATACTGAGCCTCTCTTGCATCGGCTGAAGCCAGCCGGTGCGAGGGAGGCTTCACGCGGAGGTGGCAGCGGGATTGGCGGCGGGAGAGAGATTATGGGCGCGACATGGAAGGGCTTGGAAGGTGGCCATATGGTCGCATCCTAAGCCCATTCGGGAGGCTGCGCAGTCCCAATTCGGGCCTAGCGGTCTCCTTGGATCTGCACCTGCTGTTCAGCAGGCGTAGATCCGAGGAGCCCATAGGGGAGGCTGGAGCCTCTCCTACAGTAAGGGAGCCTCTCCTAAACAATGTTGGATATGGCACTGGACCATCGGCCTCGCCAGTCCGGCGTTGCTTAGGATTGTGCCCTGAGATCGGATGCTGGACAAGGCATAGATAAGGAAACTCTGCTTGGCAGTCAGAGGGCCTAGAATACACTTCTCAGAGAACAGAGGTACGGATTTGGATAGGATGAAAAGGATGTATCCCTAGATAGCATTGTGAAATGACTGTAGGAAAATTAATGCACAACAAAACTTGTGGTTTAGGTCCACTGACTTATCCAGACATGGCTGGCCCAAGTACGAAGCAAGGAATGGGACTCACATTGACCAGTGGGTTGTGGGGAGCAGCAAACAGACTCCGGTTGCCTTTCACCCTGAGTCTTCCACCACCTCCCTCCAGCACACCACTGATAGAGCTGCTCTGATCACCCTCCTGCAATTAAGTGGGAAAACGATCAGACCCACTTCCTTGCCCACTCACTTTACTTTTTCCTTACATGGTCCCTTTAATGAAATAGAAACTGCAGGACATGCTGGGAGCAGTCCCATCCTGTTTAAAGGAACTGTGTGAGGAAGGAACAAAGTGAGTGTGTAGGAAAGTGGTTCAGCACTGTGGCCACCACTGCACATGCCCCCCCCC
>JAJKFI010000007.1:923375-937607 GCA_029204185.1 Lerista edwardsae | reverse complement strand
TTTTTTGGGAGGAGAGAAGGTGGGGTCAAAATTTACTAAATAAATAAATCCAGAAATTCATTGTACACACTGGTTCCAAGTGGCCAATCATGAGATGGAAATGGCTTTCAGGAGCAGGGTAACAGCCCACTTTTTTGCATGTCTACTCAGAAATGGGTCCCATAAGCCATCCTCCCTGACTCCGAGAGTGGTCCAAAAGCGCTTTACGGTGGCCCTTGTGTGACCAAACTTTGCTGGCCTAACTGTGCTGGCCTAATTCCAGGTTGGGATTGCACTCTTATAGTCCAATCCTATGCATATTTTAAAAAGGTAAAGGTTTCCCCACGACCGAATGGTCTAGTCGTGACCAACTGTAGGGAGCGGTGCTCATCTCTGTTTCTAAGCCTGTAGAGCTGGCATTTGTCCGAGGACAAGCTTCTGTGGTCTTGTGGCCAGCATGACTATATGCCAAGGCGCACGGAACACTGTTACCTTCCCACTGAAGTGGTACCTATTTATCTACTTGCATTTTTTTACATGCTTTCGAACTGCTAGGTTGGGAGGAGCTGGGACAAGCAACAGGCGCTCGCTCCATTGCATGGTCTCGAATTGCCAACCTTCTGGTCAGAAAGCCCAGGAGCAGTGGTTTAACCCACAGCGCCACCACGTCCCTCTATATGCATGTTTTACTTGAAGTTAATTTGCCTGACTAATGGGTCATTTCTGATTGTGAATAGGGTTGCATAAACTCTGCCTCCTTTCAATTTTGGGCTTTCCTGGCATTCATTGACTTTTGTGGTAAATCTCTAGTATCTGTTGTTCAGTGACAGATGTTTCCACTTTTCTTGGCTTGTGTGGGCTTGCATTTTCAACTGTCTACACAACATGTCTACACGACAGCTGTCTTGCACACATGAGACATTGCTTTGCCAATTTCCCTGGCTGCTGGTCCATTTGGGTGGTATTCAAGGTGCTGGCAATGGCCTACAAAGCTCTACTTGGCTTCGCCGGAAGAACTGCATCTCCACATATGAAATGGGCCTTCCCTTAAGATCATTGGACAGCATTCCTGTGGATGCTGCCACCAGTTGAGGCCCACTTGACAATAACACAGGGGAGGTGTCACATTTGTCAAATTTCCTCCCTCCTGGGCACAGGCTAGTTCCTTCTCTGAAAGTGTTTCAGCAATGCCTGAAGACTTAGCTTTTTGCTCTGCATATTCAGATTTGTGTTGATCTTGTGATTTAATTGCATTATAATTTTTTTAATTTCATTTTTTTTAGTTTTATAATTGTTAAGTTGTCCTGAACATGTCTTTTCAGAGGGGACAGGCAGGATAGAAATAATAAATACAGGCATGACCCAGAATCCACTGATTTGGTAACCACGGTTTCTGTTATCCACGGATACCATAGATACTGGGATGCCTATTAAAAAGATAGGGGAACATTTAAACAAATCTCATTTTTTTACCTTGTTGCAGCAAAACAACTGATGTTCTCCTATCTTTAAAAAGGTGTCCCCGGTATCCATGGTTTCAGATATCCACGGTGTGGTCTGGAAAGGAACCCCAGCAGATACCAGGGCATTTCAGTGAACATTTTCAATGAACCATGCACAAGTAATCTGGAATATAGAGGATATATTGACAGGGAAATGTGAATGTATTTCTGTGCAGTCACTTTGTTTGATAGGTTCATACTTCTCTCAACAGTCAAAAGATAAATTGGTTCAAATATGGGATCCATAGCCATAAGGGCTCAAGTCCACCATTTTGCTGAGTGACTCTAATAACAAAAGACATAGAAAAGGGGCAGCAGTAATGTTTACTAGTCCCATATCATTCTCACCTTGGAATAATCTTGATGAGATTGCCAGGTGCCACAAGGGGCACTTGACCAAGTCTTGTAATGTTACAATAATATTTTTTGTTGGGATTGAAGCCAGGTAGCCCAACGTTAGGAGAATCATTTTGTTGACCTTGCACATTTGTCCTTGGAGGCAGGCACACTGCATCAATATGATCTTTTCTTGCCGTCCTTAAAAGCAATATACGAAGTTCAGACCTTCATTTTGAATAGCACCCTAGAGTCAGTGCCGCACAACTACCATTTATCATGCTCCTGACTTTTAGGTATAAGTAATATATGCAATTACTGTTTGTTGTTGCTGGGTTTTTGTTCCTGATATTTTGAGCTCCTTTTTTCATGTCTCCAGTTATGCTTCATTTCCTCCTGCTCGTGAACTTACATATTCTAGGCCATTTTGCAAGCCCTTCTGCTCTGTGTTTTATGTCAAAGGAGACAATGCAGTATATCATTGCTGTCTCTGCAAATCCATCACCTATGCAATTACTCTTTGCATTTGGAGCACCTTCATTTTACAGCGGTCTTTAGCAATCAGCAATTATTTCTGAAACTTGCTGCAGGAAAACGAACAAACCAAGGTGGGGGGGGGAATAATCAGTTTTGCTTCTTGTGGTTAACATAGCCCATTTGGTTGTTATGATTTCAATTTGCCAACAATGAGAATTCTGCAAAAATGGAATAAATACTTCTGGATAGCAAGGAGCAGGCAGTCCAAAAGTAACTTGTGCAGGAACAGGCCGGCCGGCTGTATCCAGTGCTGGGTAGGCAACTGGAGGTCACTTCGGAACAAGAGGATACTTTCCTTTTACCTTAGATAAAGTCCCCAGCCACTCCATGGGACTACTTGGATCTGTGCCAGAGAAAATGCTGGCACAAATCCAAGCAGCCCATGTAGGGCTGACCGGGCCAAGGATGGGGGTTAGGATCCAGCCTATGTGCCGGATCCTGGCTCCGGCGCCCTTCCTGAGCTGGCCCACCCACAGGGCTGCCCTCCCCCACCTTCCCCTGCCCCATTCCGCCTTCCCTCCACCCTCCCTAATCAGCAATGGGATCTACAAACGACCTGAGGGAACGCTGGGCGGGACTTGGGCAGGACATCCGGGTGATTGGCAGCCTGTCCGCAGCGATCCGTAGCTGCCCTGGCCTGGGGGGGGGCTCCTGCTTGCTGCGGAGGACGGGTGAGGGTCACGCCAGGTGCCTGGGCTAGCAGCGGTGGGGCGCACTAACCGGGGGCAGCCCCCCCAGGCCAGGACAGCTGCAGAACGCTGCGGACGGGCAGCCAATCATGCGGAAGCCCCATGGAAGTCCCACCCAGCGTTCCCCCAGGTCGTTTGTAGATCCCATCGCTGTCCCTAATCCTGTGTGCTGGAATTCCTAGGCAGGTGCTTTCCCCACTCACCTGGCCAGTGTGGATGCCAGATTTGGCCTCTGCAGGCCAGTGCAGCTGTTTATGTCAGCCGGGCCACTTCTTGGAGTGGCGCAGAAAGGCCTTATTGTATGCTTACAACACTCTTAGGCCTACGCTGGCTGAATGCAGGGCCAGGATTGCGCCCTGAAGGAATTGGCCCTACCCATTCATCTCTCATTGTGTGTACAGGGGCACTGTGACCCCAAATGCTGCTTAATGCTGGCTCATGTCTGTCACCCCACCCTAAAAAAATGACACCCTTAGGGACACTCTTCATGCACTGCCTGAAATGTGGCTGTGCAGGGCTCAGGAAATGCACAAGGAACATGGCAAGTAGGGGAACAATCTGCTTCAGAGTGAGTGCAAAGCAGGATCTGCTTCATTCACACTTCAGCATGAAGCAGATCCTTTGACTGAGGTGGCAGCAGCAGAGGCCGTTGAAGGGAGTGGTGGCGGTGGACTCAGGGCGAAAGGCACCCCAAGTTTGTTGTCTCTTTGGACCCCTCAGAATCTGCATGCATCTGCTTCTAGTGGTGCATGTACTGTAGGTGTGTACAGTAATTACATGTATGCTGACACCAGAATGTGGACGGGGGATGCATGTTTGAATGTGCATTTAAGTGTTTAGATATGCATCAGAATTAGCATCAAAGCCGGATCTGTGGTTCCTGTTCTTACAAGTTATGCGTTCATGGAAGCCTGCAGAGCTCTTTATATGGATTGAGAAATGTGTCTTTTTCATACCACAACATGCAATGGGTCCTGCTTATCTGCTGCATCAATGGATTTCACTCAACATCAGTGGTGGGATTCAGGGGGTTCGCCCAGGTTCTATAGAACCGGTTGTTAAATGGCCAGGCCCCGCCCACTTGCTTACCTCAGCTGGCTTTGGTTTTGTTTTTTTTTGCTCCGGCTATGACATCATAGAACCAGTTGTTAATTTATTTGAATCCCACCACTGCTCAACATGGCTATTAAGGCCGCTGCAGGAGGGCCTCAAGGACTTCTAGATGCATCCTTCTGCGGCACAGGGAGGGTCACTCACAGGTGTGGTCCCCCCTGTGGATTTGATTTTCAAGTGAGTTTTTTTTTTATTTTGTTTTTAGTTCAGTGCTCTTGCATCATATTTTGTCCTCATCTTGCTTTCTGTCAGGGATGTTTCATGGCTGTGCAATTTCTGCAGCCCAAAAATGCCAGTTTGCATTCCAGAAGTGCCATTTTATTATGTCACAGTGACAGCACTTCATGCTTGATTATGTCACTTCTGGCTATGACATCATTTCCAGGCTAATGACATCACTTTCGGCAGGTCCTGACAAGAACACCATTCTAAAAAATTGGTCCTGGTCTAAAACGTTTGAGAACCACTGCATTAGACAACTTCGGAAAAATACGTATTGTACAAATAGACTGATATGAATAGAACTGGCTGCAGCACCTTATCATAGAATCATAGTGTTGGAAGGGGCCTACAAGGTCATCTAGTCCAACCCCTGCCTGTCTATAGCAGGAAATCCTCCTAGACCATCTCCAGCAGGTGCCTGTCAAGCCTCTGCTTGAAGATCTCTAGTGAGAGAGAATCCACCACCTCCCTTGGCAGACTATTCCATTGTCGAACTGCCCTTATTGTCAAGAAATTCTTCTTGATGTCCAGCCAGAATTTCCTCTCTTGCAGTTTGTACCCATTGGACCTAGTTCTCCTGTCAAAGGCAGATGAGAACAGATTTGTCCCTTCTTCCTTGTGACAGTCCTTCAGATATTTGAAGAGTGCTATCATATCCCCTCTCAATCTTCTCTTCTCCAAGCTAAACATAACAAGTTCCCTCAACCTTTCCTCATAGGACTTGCTTTCCAGCCCCCTGATCCTCTTTGTTGCTCTTCTCTGAACCTGCTCCAATTTGGCTGCATCTTTCTTGAACTGAGGTGCCCAGAATTGAACACAGTACTCCAGGTGAGGTCACACCAACGTGGAGTAAAGCGGAACCACAACTTCTTGTGATTTGGACACTAACGCAGGCTAAAATTGCATTAGCCTTCTTTGCAGATGTATCACACTGCTGACTCATGTTCATCTTCATCACTGCAACTCCAAGATCCCTCTCACATGTTGTGCTTCCAAGCCAGGTTTCCCCCATTCTATACCTGTGTCTTTGGTTATTTTTGTTGAACTTCATCTTATTCTTTTCAGCCTAATATTCCATCTTGTCAAGGTCTTTCTGAAGGCTTTTACTGTCTTCTATAGTGCAAGGAGATCCAATTGGTCAATCCTACAGGAAGTCAAGCCTGATTGCTCCCTGGAAGGACAAATACTGAAGCTGAAGCTCAAACACTTTGGTCACCTCATGAGAAAAGAGGAGTCTTTAGAAAAGACCCTCATGTTGGGAAAGATTGAAGGCAAAAGGAGAAGGGGGCAGCAGAGGATGAGATAGTTAGACAGTGTCACTGAAGCGATGAACATGAAATTGGGCAAACTCCGGAAGCTAGTGGAGGACAGGGAGGCCTGGCGTGCTGTGGTCCATGCGGTCGTGAAGAGTCGGACATGACTTAGCGACTGAACAACAATAGTGTTTGAATATAGTGTTTCACCTTCTTGAATGTCCCCTCCAAGTACAGAACTGTTTCTTTTGCCAGCATGTCGAATCTTTGGAAGCAATTTTTCATCCCAGAGATTCTCAGATAACATGATTTAATTAGGGAATCATGAAGCTAACAATTAACCCATTGCAGCTATAATTGTTTTTGTATTACATTAAACAGCCACCTGCACACTGGGAATTTGAGAGAAATTCTCCGGTTGAAATGTTATAGTCAACAGATGGCCCCCATGTTCATTCCCTTATCACGCTAGGATGAATTTCGAACTGTTGGCCTTGAGGTGAAGAATGATTGACTCCCAATGCCAATGCAACCAGCCAACTTATTACTCAAGGGGATTTTAGCAAATATCTCCATGTTACTTTGTGGGCTCCATTCTTTCCAAGTGTGCACTTCTTCAAGATCTGGAGAAACTCCAATGAAAATATAAGACAGCCAGTGACATAATTTGCTGAGAAGAAAATTTCACCCAAGTTTTTGGCATATCTTTTAAAAACCCAGATTTACTTACACAGAGTGTAACATTTCCAGCTGTCAGATTTTACCAAGTGAAAGCTGAGTAATGATTGCCATAATGAAGCATGCCGTTGACAAGCATACAATGTCTTTATTCTTCTTTTTATTAGGTGCCTTTAAAGGAATCCTCCTCTACTTATCACAAATAGCCTTTCATAAAACTGGATTAAAGTGTCACACATGAAACTGTATTGCCTTATCAGCTTGATCCCCAAACCTGATCCTTGTTCCTTTAAATGCAAGTTAAGTACTTGCATTTAAAGTAATTTATGTTCATTTCCTCCAGTCTAGAGATCTGCAGTGACAGAGTTTCATTTGAGCTTTTGCACCTAGAAAGAAATGTTTGCCTTCCTTTAGTGGGACAGGAGGTCTACCTCCAAGGATTGGTTCATATGTGGTTTTTATTACCCAGGTGTCCTCTCAGACATGTGTAATATATGCACATGGGGAAACCAATCACATGCTGGGGACCTTTTTGCAGTTGGTTCCTGGCACACCAAAATGGAGCTTGGTAATTAACAATAGTGAGAGAGACAGAGATAAAGTTGCGACACAGTAAGTTTTATTTGGGAAATAATAAAATGAAAGGAAATAATAATAGTGCAGTAAAATATTTATTTATTTATTTATTTATTTATTTATTTATTATTAGATTTTTATCCCGCCTTTTGTGCCCGAAGGCACAATATCTAACACTCATAGACAATATAAAGCACTGTTAGTTGCAAGGGAGAACTGATTCAAGAGAAAAATGGAAACTTCTGATTGGAGAATAGAGATGCACAATGGGGAAGGGGCAAGTAGAAAAAAGATGGAGATGGATAGAACAATCCTAGACTGACACACACAACGGACAAAGAAAGAGAGGAGTCACTAAGGGTCCAATCCTACTCCCTGTCAGCCCAGACCAGCAGCAGTGCTGAAGGATCACACCCTACATGCTAATGGGGGCAGGGAAACGGCAACAGATAGCCCAGAAGTTGTAAGTAAAAATCTTTTTTAGGGTGCAATCCTAACCAGGAGTTAGGCTGGCACAGTTAAGTCAGCAAAGTTTGGCTGGCACAAGGAACACCATAAAGTGAGTTTGGACCACTCTTGGAGTCAGGGAGGCCAGCACACAGATGTGCACCATCGTCCCTGACTACGAGAGTGGTCCATACGTGCTTTACAGTATCCCTTTTGCCAGCCAAACTTTGCTGGCCTAACTCCAGGTTAGAATTGTGCCCTTAATGACTTCCCCATAAGCTGCCTGGCCTTCAATGGGTCTCCTCAAACCTTTGCCATCTTTTTGCTGGTGTAAGTTCAAGCAGACTCCTGGGAATAGGTCTGGGTCGGGAAGGCAAGGTAGGATCTCAGTGTGCCACTGAGATCCTCCCCCTACCATTCCATCAGTCTTGAGTTGCCTTGAAAATGCTTAAGAGATTAATGTTAGGACTTGTGGTTCATCCAACTCATCAGGACAAACCATCAACTGATCGTTGATCAGTCTAACATTTCTAAACATCATTGCTGTTTTTAGAACCTTGACGTGTGTGCTTTGGAGTATGCAGAACTATTTCACCATGAAGAGCTGATTCTGGTAGAAACACGCATCCGAACTATATTTTCTGGCAGTCTGAAGAGATTGGGCAGACCGAATGTGAACAATAGGCAGCCCAATTCTATACTGCGCTGGATCAGGCAGGGCTGCACTGTATCTAGCACCATATAGGAGGCAGCTTTCAAGTTACCCTGGGGCAAGCCTGTCTGGAGACAATTCTGCGCAGAAAGTGACTTCCAATACAAAGTTCTGCTGTGTACTGTGCATTTAAAGACCAGCTTGAGGCGGTGTGGCATTTTGAGTGCAAGGACAAGAGGACTCTCCTACCAGCAGAGGCAGATCTACAGGGAGGGCAGAGCTCTAAGTGTTGCAAGAAGCCTTACCCTGTCATGTAAATCCCTCCTCTCCCTTGCTGCTGTAGCCAGCAAGCAACGCCAAGATGTTGCTTTTCCCTGTGAGGATTGGCTACAACGGTGCAGGAGAGGAGTGATTTCCACTGCAAGGTAAGGCTTCTTGCAAAACTTAGAGCTTTGCCCTTCCTTAGATCTGCCTCTGCCTACCAGCTCTCTACCAGCCAGCTCTCTTCCCTGAGCCATACTCACCCTCCCACTGCTAGTCCGTTTGGCTTGACAATATCTGTCTTGTCTGGCATCACCTTTACAAATTTGGGGCGGAGCTCTTTTCCAAGCTTTCTATCTGAATTCATGGGCAGCACAATCCTAGCGCGCCTGTCGTGTCAACGCTGCCTGTCATAGTGTCGACGCGACTGAGTGAGCGCCAATGTGGGAGCGCTCATTGGCACCCCCATGTCAGCACTCGAGCAATGGGACCAGTGCTGCAGGCAGCGCAAGTACCATTGCGCCCACGCAGAGCCTCTCTCGTGTCAGCCAAAGCCTGCCGGCGCAAGGGAGGCTCTGTGCCGGGGCGGGAGAGGGATTGGCAGCGGGAGGGAGATTGTGGGTGGGGAGGGTGGGATGTGGGCGGGCTTGGGAATCAGCCATAAGACCGAATCCTAAGCTCATCCAGGAGACTGCGTGGTCTCCTCGGATCTGCACCTGCTAAAGATCCAAGGGACGCATAGGGGAACAAACGTGCCCTTGTGGCAGGGAGGCTCCAGCCTCCCCGAATACTGTGCAGGATATGGCACAGGCTGGCCAGCCTTGCCAATCCAGCGCAGTATAGGATTGCACTCTTAGTTGGAAATTCATTGGCTTGAACATAGAATCGTAGGTATCTAAAGCATACACAGTATTCTATCACTGTGCTATGGGACCTCCTGTTCAACAGATCTGAAAATGGCAAGATTCCCTATAAAACACACCTTTTTTAAAATAAAATCTTTCACTTTACTTTCTTCTATAGTTGAAAGTGGAGATATACTGAGATTTTCAAAAACAGTTGTTTTTATCTTAGTCATTAGATAAGGAATTTCTGACAAAAGTGCACTATCTGATAGATGCATTCATTGCTATCCATTGCTGCAGCAATTGGCTTTAGAATCTTCAGGGAATTTTGCAGCTGAACCCAGAAGACATCCTGATAAAGAACAGTGTTTCTTACACTCCTGGGTACTTTAAGATCTTCAACCATTACTGCTTCTTGAAGAGCTTTGTTTTTTAGTAAACTTTCAATGGAGATCACCATTCCAGCCCACCAAGTTTTACTACGGAGCTTCAGTGTCACTATTTTATTCTTTGCATTTTTTCTACTTGCTTCTTGAAAACTGCAGCTACAATATGAGTACCTTTTACACGTTTTATTACTTCTTTTGCTCGTCTGTAGGCTATTTGAAGGGTGTCCAGCTTCATAATATCATTAAGAAGCAAGTTTAGCCCATGGGATGCACATCCTATTGCAGTAATACGTGGATACTTATCCATTATTATCTCCCATGCTGCTTTCATATTGCTGGCATTGTCAGTAAGCAAAGCAAATACTTTACCACTCCCAATTTTTTTGTAGAACTTCACACATTTTACAGCTGATATACTCTGCAGTATGTCTGCTCTCTCCTGCTTCAGTGCTTTTGTAAAAAAACTGGTTGAGGTGTTGTTATAACAAAATTTACAATTCCTTCTCCTCTCACATTTGTCCATCCATCTGTAGGTAGTGCAAGACACAGTGCTTCATTAATTTTTCCTTGCACAGATTCCATTACACGTTCATATTCCGACTCCAAAAGAGGCTTGCTCAAAGAATGTCTGCTGGGCAAATGATATGATGGTCTTAATAATTTCAAAGCTTCCTGCCAGTATGTATTTTCACTTATTAAAAATGTTCCAGAAGAATATATTGCTCTTGCAAAAGCTTGATCAATTTTTTCCTGATCTTCAGGTGTCATCTTATCTACAAATGAAGTTATTGAATAATTTTTGGATGCAGCTGTCTTCAGTATCTGTTTACTTGAAGATGCTGCTGATGGGGCAACACTTTGTGTTGCTGCTGATGTTACAAATGGAGTAGAAAGAACTTCTTGAACGAGAACGTTGAGAAAAATTATGTGCATTTTCATCCTCTTCACTTAGATCCATGAAGGATTTTTTAAATATCTACAGGACACTTGTTACATACAAGAATGTGTTTTGTCATCCTGGTAGCATTTGGAAATGCATATTTCATCTGACAATATTTGCAAATCACATTTTTCTTCTCAGAAGAACTTGTAATGTGAAAATGCCTCCATATGCTAGATGTTGGTCTCACCATTTTCCTGAAGGGAGTAGGAAAGAAAAATAATTTAATGGCTCGTATGCAAGAAGACACTAATCTATGGTTGTGGTGGGGGAAGTAAAGAACCAGATTAGTAGTAATTAAATTATTATTTACATAGAGGTTTATAAAGATAAACTAATGTAGCTAAATGATTCAGTTTTCTGGAATCAGATCAATGTAAACTCTTACCTTTTAAAATTAAGTATATACTTTCAGGTCCTTTTTGTTGCTCTGTATTTTCTTCCAATGCTTTGAGGCCTAGTGAAGAGGACAGGACAGAACCAAACATACCCACCCACATGCAAAAAAAACCCTGAAACCTTTTTCTTTGCTTGTGACAATAGCAGCACCTCCTAAAGGAAGAAATGCATCTTGTTCTTGCATTGCAGAGTTCAGTTTGTAACCTAGGACTTGCTTGTTCTCAGTGCACAGAAATTAGAATAATCTGATACCATACATATTTTTTAGAAATGATTTGGAAAATATTTGAATACCTTGTCTTAAAATATTTTATTCATTATGTTAAAATTAAACATTTCATAATCTTTTTTTCTTTTTTCAATTTTTCCAATTTTTTGGGAAAAAACAAAAAGGCTTCAGAAAAAAAAAAGGAAAAAAATTTTTTTTCTGAATTTTCCTGGTTTTTTTCCGGGCCTTCACATCTCTAATCTGAATTGGATCACAGTAATCTTTTCTCGGGTGATAAAACATTGTCAGTAGAGCCATCAAAATAAATGATGCGTGGACAATTGCTGCCATGCCCAACTTTTTGTACATTTTATCAGCGATGTACTTTACATTGTGCAACAGGTGCCATTTTCTTACATTTTTCGAAACCATAGCAGATAAAAAATGCGCTTGTTTTTTCCTGGGCCATTGTGTTATTATTGTACTGGTGTAAATGGGCAATGACTTCAATCGAAGCTACAAGTTTTGCATGGTTACAAAAAAAATGTGCAGTATGAATGTTGTTTGGGTATTTTAATGTAGGGACAATTATTTACAGGACTTTCCCATTATTCATCTTAATGCTGTATTTTTTCCATGGTCACCCTGGGCTTTCATTAAATCCACTGAATGCATGAAATCTATTGTTTAGCTTTAATATATATTTTATGCTTAATCATGATGTATATAAGGGGACATTGAGTTATTAAGTATGTGCATTTTTACAATGAATAAGCAATGGCCCGCTGTTAAGAAATATACAGCACTACTCAATGAATAAATTATTCAGCTAATATTGTTCAGCTATAAAGCTGGTCAAATACAAGGAATATTATTCATAGAATAACATTATTTTGCCTTAAAGCTCAACGAATGAAATTCATGGATTGTACACAATGAATTAATTCTCATCATGTTTTATTTGGGTTGGAGCAGCAAGAAATTTGAAGAATTTTGAGCTTGTGAATAATGTTTGCATAATTAGTCCCCCTGCCAAGAATTCTTTTTTATTCCGATGGGACTTGGAAAACTGTCCTTGAATTGTCATTTCATATTGCCTTCACTTTGTTTCTGTATGCTACAAGATGACAGAACTTGATATCTCCTGATTATAGCAGCAACCAATACGAATTTGCATCCTCTTGCAGAAGAGGATTGGACAAGTGGCCTCACATGACTGAGAGTGCAATCCTAGCCTGGAGTTAGACTAGCACAGTTAGGCCAGCCTGTACAAGGGTCACCATAAAGTAAGTTTGGACCACTCTCTGAGTCAGAGAGTCCAGCACACAGATGTGCGAAATCCTCCCTGACTCTGAGAGTGGTCCAGTTGCACTTTACGGTGGCTCTTGTGCCAGCCAAACTTTGCTGGCCTAACTTTGCCAGCCTAACTCTAGGTTAGGATTGCGCCCTAAAATATAATTGGTGGATGTGAAACGGACAGCAGACATTTCTGTGCAGTAAGCATGGGCTGCTCTGCATCCTGCAGGGGAATTTTGCAGGCTGGAGGTCTTGAAGTAAAGGGACATTCATCCCCTTGCCCCAGGGAAAGCCCCAGCATGTGGAATGGATCTACTTAGACCTATCCAAGCCATATGTCTGGTGCAAGTCCATGTGCACCCATGTTGGTGGATTAATCCTCAGAAAGGAGATAGGATGTGGTGTACAATGGTGCTGCCAATCCTGCGCCCCCAGACCCAATCCTTCTGCACCCCACCCCATTGCCTCAATGAGACTCTGCATATCTATGAGTGTTGAAATGCTATTTAAAGATTCAGAAGGAGGACATGGGCAGCGCAGTCCTAACCAGTGCTAGAATAGCGAAGCCAGCTGGCCAGTGCCATATCCAGTGCTGCTTTGGGGTGTCTGGAGCATCCATGGTGCAAAGGCACACTCGTGCCCTTGCCATAGGGGAAGCACCATTCTCCCCTATGGACTCTCTGGATCTGAGCCTGCTATGGACTCCCTGGATCTAAGCCTGCTAAACAACAGGCACAGATCCAAGGAGACCACGTGGCCTGAATTGGGGCAGTGCGGCCTTGGGATTTTGCCTTGCCTGCTGCATCGGTCTTGGAGCAAGAGCGCCCACGAGTTAGCGCTCTGCATCTGCGTGTAGCATCGACACTAAAGGGCACCTAGGATGGCACCCTAACCTGCCTGAGAAATGGCCTTGAGCAAGCATATGAGATTCACGCTTCCTTCCTTCACACCTGACTTTTAATGAGAACGGTATAAAGTCCTCTTAAAAACATGTCCAAATCCAGAATTCTTATTCCCTTATAAGTTCTAAAGATACTTTGCCAATTTGCCTCCCAAGATCCTCCCAATTTGCCAAATGGGATTGGTATCAAATTCTTTGCCCAGGACCATCCAATTTGCTTCCAATTGCACCACAGATGTGACAATTCGACTTTAAATTCTGGTGATTCAAAGGCATGAGTTCCACACTTGAGAGATTCAGACTTCTAGAATCTTGTAACTGGCGCCTGTAGCTTTGCAGATATAAATCTGTCTCCCAATCTAGCTAGAATATTACAAGGAATGTCTGGAATGGGGTCGGGGCTGCCACTAACCTACATCTCCCCCCTGCACCTCCCCAGTTATATATCTAAGATTTATTATGTTGTATGCCAGTGATTCCCAAAACTGTGGGTCAGGACCCGCCAGTGAGCCACGTGCCAATTTCAGGTGGGTGGTGAAGCACCTAGAGCAGCCATATTGAAAATATGGGAAGATGGAATGCTGGAAAAAGGGAGGCCCGTGTGCTTATTTTGCTTGTTGTAGACAGGCTTTTTTTCTTTCTGATTCACTTTGATATTGGAAAATGGCTGAGAAATTACCCAACTTCTTGCTGCATTCTCAGGAAAGCAGCAGGCTCTGGTGTCATGACGATGGCACGTCCGGCCATGACATCACTTCTGGTGGGTCCGGACAGATTGTTGTTCTAAAAAGTGGGTCCGAATGCTAAAACGTTTGAGGACCACTGTTGTATGCTATTCTGAGCTTTGGATAAAATGGGATAAAACAAATGCATGCATGCATGCTTGCTTGCTTGGTGTTTCTTTCCTCTGTTCAATCATCAGCCATTAAACTGGGATAAAGTTGTCATGTCACACATCATCATGTGGGGAACTCAGCCTAGCAGGCAGCTAGCTGAGTTGAAAAGGCAC
>JAJKFI010000007.1:908142-921817 GCA_029204185.1 Lerista edwardsae | reverse complement strand
TCCATCCATCCATCCATCCATCCATCCATCCATCCATCCATCCATCCATCCATCCATCCATTTCTCCAAATGGGGCTGTTTATGAGTGGGGCTAGTTATGAGTACAACTTTAAAAGGGTAATTTATTTAAAACAATGACTTCTCTTCTGCTTAATGTAATCTCTTCTGGCCCTACCAGCACAATGCAACACTTCCTGTTCCATTACATCACTTCTGGCTCTAGATCTTACAGGGGTCCCGACAAATTGTCACGTCTAAAAAGCGGGGGCAGTGCTAAAAATGGTTGGGAGTCACTGACTTAGTGGAAGGTGCTCGTGAGATTTCATTTGAGACAGTGCCACAATTCCTCCCCATGAACTCGCGCTCTGCTCGTTGAAGATTTAATACTTTGATACTTGTTCCGGAACACTTTGATCGCCCATCCACAGAGCTGACAGCAGGAAGCTGTGAGCTGTAACTTTCCAAATACCAACTGTATCATTGCAGAGGGCCTTGAGATAACAGCTATGTCAAGCGTTTTTCCATAGAATTGAACTCAAGAGATGAAGCACCCAAATTTTGGCAGGAGAAATGCCACCTTTTTGTATTGTTTGTCTGTTCCGCCTGGCTTGTGCTCAGGAAGCCTGAAGAATCACTTAACTGAAATCAAGGCCTGACACAGAAGGGTCAGCATCGGTTTAAGGCAAAGCTTTCCATTATTTGGATTTTAGCAAATTCACAGCATCCCTACGTGGTTAGTGTCAAGAGGAAGATGTGGAAGGAATATTAAAGTGAGCCTACTCTTTTCATGAATGTTTGCTGCCCTGGATAACCCAGCAGCATGATCAAGTAACCAGAATATTTGATCCATGGCTGTTTTTTATGGGCACGGGCTCACACTGCATGTTAGAAACCTCTTCAAATAATACAAGGAGCAATTGTAACAGAGGCTGACACCTCAATCTTCAGCATGCTTATGCAGAAGTTAAGCCTTACTGAGTTCAAGTAGACTTGACTGATTACCCCGTGCTGGTGTGCTTATGATTCTAGCCAATTCATGGTATGTAAAAAGAAAGCCTATGTTAGAAACTGGGAAGCGAAGGCTACGTGTTTGCCCTTGCTTCACGTTTCTTCAGGGCAGGGGCTTCTCAGGGCTGGCCCTGAAATGATGGGAACATTGCTGGGCTACTATTCCATTTTTGTACGTAAGGCTGCACCTGCCAAATTTCCATCTTCTATACGATGGGTAAAGTTTAGGCACTCTGTCCCAGTTTGTAACTGGTAAACCTTATAATGAATCTGAATGAGGGCACAATCCTAAACTGCGCTGGAATAGCGAGGCTGGTGGACCTTTACTGTATGCGTTGCAGCTTTGGGGCGCTCAGGAGCCTCCCCAGGGCAAGGGCGTACGTTCGTTGGGAACTCATTGGGAGTTCCAATGAGTTCCTTGGCTCTGCGCCTGCTATTTAGCTGGCCCTAATTGGCCATTCCTTCAGTACTCTGGGATGTCGTTCATCTAGTCCAAACGTCTTGAATTCATTTAAACCAGTTGGGCGGTTCTTAACTAGTTTGACGGGGTCTTAATTTGGAGACCTCTACTGTTCATGTTTTCATTACTGGGGGAAGGGGGAATTACGAAACCTGGGCTGTAGCCATATCCACAGCAGATCTCCAAGGTGAGCAACCTCGGGCATGTTAGAACAATGTAGGTAAAGGAAGTCTGCAAGCCAAATCTGTAACTTTGGGATAAGGACGCTCTTTACAAAGCACAACCATTTCCCTTTATTCCTGCACTCCCAATAAAGACAGCAGACTGTTGCTTGGATATAAATAGGGCCACTTTATTGAAAGACACACAGAGATTGGCAAACAAGAACTGCCTAACAAGGACAGGGAGAAAAAGGGTGGGGGTGTGAACCCCCCCACCCCTTTTAGGTGCGGAGTACTACCTGGGGGGGTGGTCCTAGCGATCGCCTCCCCTTGATCTCATTGGGCAAACCATACAACTCGAGCCAACCGCAGCTCTTAAACTGGCTGGCTGTCTTAGTTGCCCCTTCCGGGACCTGGGCAGCTGGCCCCTCCGGGCCAGTCAATGGGCTTCTCCCGGCCGTTCTTCAAGTCAGGTGGGGCATCATCCGAGCTGCCGAGATTCGCCCATGACCTTGCTGCCCTGGCATGGACACCGTGAGCTGACTGGTGTTATTCCCCTTACCCCGCACCTCTCACGCTAGTGGCCGAGGCTGTTACTAACCCTTAACCTGTCTGGGGTAGGCGAAAAAACCGTTCCCACAAGTAAAGGCCAATCAGGGGAATGGTAAAAAATTCCTACCCAGCCCCCTATGGGCGACCAGCTAGTCTCAGACTAGCTTCGCCATCTGGGCGCGCAATGGCAGCGTCTGGGCGTGCTGGGTGTGATGGCCGTCTGGGCGTGCTGCGAGCCAAGGCCAGCCTCCAGGGCCCTTCCCAGCCAATAGCTGGGCAGCAACGGCCCACAGGTCCCCTGGGAGGCGGGGCCAAGGGTGCTGTTAGCACCTGAAGGTGCTTACAGCTTTTCTTCTTGTTTTCTTCTCCTCCCTTCCTTATCTTTTGTGAGGTATACACTACATTTCTCCACAACTCAAACCTATTTGGAGATTCTTTTCATCCTTTCTGCCTTTCTCTTTCTCTTATGTTATCTATGCATACACACTTCCCCTGCCCTTGTTCCTTTGCTTTTTCTTTTCTTTTTTTCAGTTCAAATCAGTTTGGAAAGGGCTTACGAAGGCCGGCTTTAAGCCAATGTGACCAATGTCGTCACATTGGGCCCCGCGCTTCAGGGGCCCCCGCACTAGCAGGGTAAGCATATTGCCTGTGGCTGCAGCTGGGATCTCTATGGGCTGTAAGTCAGAGGGGTGAGCAGAGCAGCTTTACCTTGGTCTCTCCCACCTGCCTCCAACAGCCCAAAATGGGCCACCTGGAAGCATGTTATGATATCACCACCAACCACTTCCACATGCCATGCTTTCCACATGGCACAAACAGAGCTCTTCTTGGTGAGTGGGGGGCCCCGCAAGGAGAGTTGGGGCCCCCGCAGGAATGCCCTACATTGGGCCCTGCTGCTGCTTGGCATGAACAGAGCTCTTCTTGGTGAGTGGGAGACCCGCAGGAAGAATTGTGGGCCCCTTAGGAATGCCCCACATTGGGCCCCACCACTGCTAGAGCCGGCCCTGGGGCTTACAGCTGGAAAGGGAGGCTTCTCTGATTCCTTCAGTGTCTGGCCATTGCTTAGTGAGACAACAAGTGCTTTGCCTGCAGATGGTCTCTGATTCAGTTCCTGGCTAGCATCTCCCCCTCTCTGAAACTCAGGAGAATCATTGCCAGTCAGTAGCTAGCTGGAACAATGGTCTGAATGCAGTTTCACTGGTGCATATGCTTTGTGCAGTAGGAAGAAAGGCACATAATAAGCTCTGGTTGTCTATAACAGTGTTATTCAAACTGTGGGTTGGGACCCACTTGGTGGGTCGTGACATGATGTCAGGTGGGTCGTGGAAAGCTGGGAGCAGCCATCTTAGAAACTGCAGACCTTACTCTGTTTATATTCCTTTTGTGAGGATTAATAGTTTAAATTTTCAAGTGAGGGTTTTTTAAAAATTGTTTTTAGTTCAGTGCTTTTACATAATATTTTCTCCTAATCTTGCTTTCTGTCAGGGATGTTTCGTCGTTGTACAATTGCGGCAGTCCAATTTGCATTTTATTATGTTACGATGATAGCACTTCCTGCTTCATGATGTCACTTAAATCAATCAATCAATCAATCAATCAACAGGTACTTATATACCGCTTTTCAACACAAAGTTCACAAAGCGGTGTACAGGCAAATAGCAATAATAATAAAGTTAAATGGCTCCCTGTCCCAAAAGGCTCACAATCTAAAAAAAAGAAAAAGGCAGATCACCAGCAGCAGCCACTAGAAAGACTGCACAGGGGTGAAGAGGGACAATTACTCTCCCCTGCTAAACATAAGAGGAACATCACTTGAAAAAGTGCCTCTTGCCCAGTTAGCAAGGTTAATTTCCAGGTTAATGACGTCATTTCTGGTGGGTCCCGACACAAGTGCCATTCTAAAAAGTGGGTCCTGGTCAAAAAAGTGTGAATACCACTGGTTTATCACTCTCATCAATAAATTCAGGGTAACTCCTCCCCAGGAATAGCAGTTGCTGACCCAGTCAATGGGCCGCCTAGGGACAGAGGAAGAGACAGTCTGCCCCTCCGCTGTTTCCCAAATCCCGCTGCCACTCCACCCCATGCCAGGCTCCATTTTGGCTCCTTGCCATTACAATGGCAAGGGTAGGTGGGAGGGCCAAAACCTCTCGCCCCTCCTCAGCAAGGCTAGGCGCCTTGTTGCTGCCCACCTCCCACCCAAGGAGCTCTGCGCCCAGGACCTTCCCCCCGACATAGCGGTAGGTATGCCACTGAGTAAAAGGACTAACAGGCAGACACTTTGCGAAGTGCTTGGCTCTGCTTGTCCCAGCCAAAGACTAACATGAATGTAAGGAATCCATTATGCCAAGGAGTCCTTGCTCCTACGCTGTATGTATCGGAAAAGATGGCTTGTTCTGCACGTTCATACAATCAAACTGATTTCTGTTTCTTTCTTTTTTTTAAGCAATACTGAAACTCACCAGAAACACAATGCCTTTTGTGAGTAACCTGCATCTCATCCTACATCGGCTACCCCAAAGAAATATTTTCAGTACATCAAAGTCTGTATTCCGTCCTTGGGTCTTTTGCAATCTCAGCCGCCAATGCTGTATAGTGTACATTGATTTTTGTTTGATACTCCAAGAGGCGGGGAGCTGTTTAATCATTTGCCTTCTGACTTGTTAATAAAGAATCTGTCTCGTTTAATAAGTTTATTTTAGATAAAACTACCATCTCTGCCACAATTTGACACCCCCTATCCTGCATTTCTCCAAAGTAATAAATGATGCTGGGAGTGAGACAATGCAATGGTAATTTTGTCTCTAAAGTATCTGCAGTGTGCAGAGCTGTTCAATGGCTAGAGAATGAGAGCTATTTAATTCACGTGCCATATGAATGTTAACTAAAAAAAAAAACCTCAAGTATACAATACCTCATGTCAGAAAGACAGGCAGCACTCCTCTCTGAAAGGAAAACCTTTGACAACCATGCAGGGTGACACGCCTATTTGTAAAATGCAAACATTTTTTCTATCACCAGCAATTTCCCGCCCCTTCCTACCTCATTAGTATTCTGCACCTCTAAAATCAGCAGAACAGCCACTGATAAGCAAAAAGTCTTTTTGCACTGCACAGGCAAAAAGAAAAAAAATTAAATCAAGTAAGTAGCATTATGATTTCTGTAATGGGTGATGGCTAATATCCTTAAAAGATTCTGAAACATGAATAGAAAGGCAATCTGAGCAAGTACGTTGGCATTCAGTAAGTACAATTCACGTGGTTCAGGCTGATTACAAAGGGCCAGGGCAAAGGTTTCCTTCTCAGTGACAATATACTGTAGCTCCCAAGGAGAATACAGTTGATATTTTTAACACTGAGCATTTATATTGCCCAATTCAAGTGTTCAAAATGCATGCATAAGCTCCGGACTGGCACATGCTTTGGAGTCCCACATGTGGCCAAGAGTCCCCTCATTTCTGAGAAGTCTCCTTGTTTGAAGCCAGAGTATCTGTGTTGGACAGCTTTGGTAACTTTCCAATTACCTGCATATTAATCTAGATGCCACGATTGGCACTGTGTTCTCTAACAAGCCGTTGACTCTGTCAAGCCGTTGCTTCGGCAGCTACACTGGCTGCCGGTTCTGTTCCGGGCCCAATTCAAGGTGCTAGTTTTGACTTTTAAAGCCCTTTACGGCTCGGGTCCAGGGTATTTGAGGGACTGCCTCCTTCCATATAATCCTACCCGTACTCTTAGATCATCTGGGGGGGGCCCTTTTGACTGTGCCGCCAACAGGAGAAGTGAGAGGGGCGGCAGCCAGGAAGAGGGCCTTCTCGGTGGTGGCCCCCCAACTTTGGAATACCCTCCCCTTCAAATTGAGAACTGCTCCCTCTTTGTTAACATTTCGGCGGGGGCTGAAGACCTTTTTATTTCAAAAAGCTTTTAACAACAGCCTGGCTGGCTGGTTTGTTATATTTTATACCTTATGATCCACAGGGCTTTGTTTTAATTTTGTTTTATTGTATTGTTTTAATATGTTTTTAAATTGTTTTTTAATGTTAAATTTTATATTTTCATGTTGTAATGCCGCCTTGGGTGCCTTCGGGCAAAAAGGCGGGATAGAAATCCAATTAATAATAATAATAATAATAATAATAATAATAATAATAATAATAATAATAATAATAACGGTTCAACAACTCTTGCATTAGGTCCTGAACACCACATAAGATTAATAGCCCAGTCATATGGTGCCTGGCTGCCATAGGCAGGGCAGTAGAAAAATGGCTAATGCTGAATCCTGCTGGCACATGGCAGCTATGGGGGGGACCTTGGGAGAAGGGGACTTTATCCCTTTCCCTTGGGTAAGGGCACAGCCCGACCAATAGGCCTCCTCATGTCTGCAGTGGTGCAATGGGCCTCTCAAGTTTGGCACTTTTTTTTTTCTTTGTTACAAAGCATTTAAAGGTAGATTCTGGTATCAGTGGTGAGGCAAATCAGTGGCTAACTAGGCATGACCTGTACATTTACTTCTTTACTTGATTTGATTTGATTTTGTCATATGAGGGTATTAAAAATTTTTGTGCTTGATGATGTCACTTCTGGCAATGGCATCACTTCCGGATTAATGACATCACTTCCGGTAGGTGGGTCCTGGACAGATTGCCATTCTAAAAAGTGGGTTGTGGTGCTAAAATGTTTGAGAACCACTAGTGTATACAAACAATTTAAAAACATGGCATAGCAGAGCATGCTGGTTAATAGGGAAATGATTACTCTCTAGAAGTACCTCACACTCTGTTGCTCCCTTGCGCATGGCATGAATGTACAACAGAAGTGATTGAAAATACTTTTTTTGAGCGGTGATGTACAGTAAATTTTGACTGCAAATTCTTGCCAGAGACAAAACGTTTGTTCAGGAATGTCCGCTCACATTTCATATTTATGGCTTCGGCAAGATGCTATCTGACACCCTATAAACATATTTGTGTTTCTCAGCAGGATATTTATAACACAATATGCCTGATGTTGAGGAAAACGTGTCAGATATATGTAGAGAAGTTGGTGAAGGAGACCAATTAAAAGTGCACCAGCCCCCAAAGTTTGACTGAGTTGCAGATTGCAATGATATGAATGAGGAAGAGAAGAGAAGGCAAAACCAAAGGTCAGAAGAACATAGCAGGACAAGAAATATGAGGGCATTTTAAACGACTAGATAAGCAAAACTCTGCATTCACTGAGAGCTTCAAGTCACATCTTGCTGTCACCAAAGCAGATGAAGAGCAACTGCAAGAAGACCAATGCCATTTCACCTTAAGGCAGGCAGCTCAGAATCAGGCTCACACAATTCTGCAATGTCAGTGTAAGCTAAACATCAGAGTGCATTATAAAGCCCATAGAGGCACTTTTGGGGATATTTAATATAACTTCTGTCAATGCATTCGTGGTCACCCACATTCTTTGTGGTCATCACACTTCTTTGGTGTCATTTGCCAGATTTGGATTACCTTCTTTCTCTGTGGGTGCAACCCCAATGTGCCCTTGGGCCAGCTTGTTGTGCTATTGCAGATATGCCATTAGGCATGCCTGCACCAGCGAAGAAGGTGCTGGGAGTTGCATCGACTCAGGGACAACACCGGGGATGCCCAGTAAGCTGGTCCTGCAGTGCCCTGGTTTGGGCTGACACAGAGAGTGGTGGGAAGGCGGAAAGGAGGCAGAACAGGGTGGGGGAGGGCAGAGGACAGCCCTATGGACAGTCTGGCCTACGGAGGGGGGTAAAGTGCAGATCTGGCACTTCGGCCATATCCAGTGTTGTCATCCAGGCGGAACGGCCCGGAACCCCGTTCCGCTAGTTCCACGGAGGTCCCGGGCCGCTCCACTGCCTCGGAGGACGGGCGAGCTGCTGCTGGGCCCGCCCGCCCTCCCTTGCGTCCAGAATCACTCTAAAATGGAGCGATTCCGGCGCAGTGAGGCTTGGGAGGGCGTGGCAGCCCTCTGCCATAGGGGCGGAGGGCTGTCAATCATCCGAGCGTTCCGGTAGTTGGTGCGCTCGGATGACATCACTGGCCATATCCTACCTCTGTCCCCAGCCAGTGGACCCTGATCCAGGCCACTCAGATTTGTCTGGCTGGTTCTTGCCACAGGGTAAGGAGAAAATATCCCTTTACCCCAAAGTGACCTCCAGCGGCCTCCCAGCCTGCATTGGATGCAGCACAGGCAAGCCGGCCTGCCTGCTCCAGTGCAGGTTAGGATTGGGGTGTGTGTGCGTGCGTGCTGCCTTTGCAGGGGTGGACGAAGCTCATCCTCCCTCACAGCACGTTGGCTTTTTCCACTGAGTCTAGCTGATGTCCAGATGTTGGTTTTCATGTTAGTATAAGTCCTGCACGTTTGAGGGAACTTGGTATGTTTATGGTAGTGCTCTTCAAATACCTGAAGGGCTGTCATATGGAAGAAGGAACTCATTTGTTCTCAACTGCCTTTGAGAGTAGAATTAGGTCTAGTGGGTACAAATAGCAAGAGAAAAGGTTCTGGTTGGACATCAGGAAGAAACTCATGCTTTCAGGGCAGTTTGGCAGTGGGACAGGTTGCCGAGGGAGGTGGCGGAAGCTCCTTCACTGGAGCTCTTCAAGCAGAGGCTTGACAGGTACCTGCTGGAGATGTCATAGGAGGATTTCCTGCTATAGGCAGGGGGTTGGCCCTGTGGGTCCTTTCCAATTCTATGGTTCTTTGTGTGTGCATGTCATTATGCATTTGGTATTTATCAAAGCCCAGCTATTAAGGAAAAAGAGGAAATGACCTGTACATTTACCTACTTACTTACATGATTGCATATGGAGATCTCTTCTTGCATGTGCAGAGAAATGGACAGATGATGCTGATATTATTCTTTCTCCAAATCCCTCCTTCTAACAAAGATAAAAAGCCTCATTACCCAACTCTCTGGAAAACAGCAAGTGTAGCCTGTGCAAAAAGAGACTTATGGAAAATTACATGCAATACAGTAGACACCATTAACTGTTTTTGCAATGTGTTCTTATCGCAGCTCCCCATAAAAGAGAATTTAACTACAGAGCTGCAATATGTTTCCTATCATCTGCTGCAATGCTTCAGTCATTGACTGGGAGAGAATATTACAAGAAAAAAACATACTCAGCAAGATTTCATGACGGTATGAGCAATGACCAGTAAGTACTTGAAAAGTCATTGAAAGAAGTGTGAAACAGATACTTCAGAAGCGTGCAGTCTAGTGTCTGAGCTGAAGCAGGATTTCCACTTGGCACTGTGAACAAAGACTCTGGTTCAGACGCTATGGGTATGACAGGGAGTGGGAGAAGTGATATTCACACAGAGGCAGTGGTGTCATCCTACCGGTACGCTGGGTGGGACATCCGGGTGATCGGCAGCCCGCCTGTCGTATACCGCAGCGTTACGCCGTTTGCGTAACCAGTTACGCCGCTTGCGTACATTACGCAAATGGCGTAACACTGCAGTACGCGACGGGCGGGCTGCCGATCACCCTGATGTCCCGCCCAGCGTACCGGTAGGATGACACCACTGCACAGAGGTGACCATAAGAGTTAGTTAAATTGCAGATATGAAGAATCATTGAGAGCTTAATCCTAACCTGGAGTTAGGCCGGCACAGTTAGGCCAGCTAAGTTTGGCTGGCACAAGGGCCATCATAAAGCACGTTTGGACCACTCTCAAAGTCAGGGAGGATGGCGCACGTCTGTATGCTGGCCTCTCTGACTTCAAGAGTGGTCCAAACATACTATACATACTTTATCCTTTGTGCCATCCAAACTTTGCTGGCCTAACTGTGCCGGCCTAACTCCGGGTTAGGATTGCGCCCTGAATCATGGAGTTCCCTGTGGGGGAGGGGAAGCATTGGTTTTATCTATTTATACATTGTATTTACTTACAAAGCTTCCAGAGCAGCTTAGGACACAATCCTAACCAACTTTCCAGCACCAACATAGCTGTGCCAATTGGGAAAATACTGCATTCTGCGATGGGTGGGGGGACGACGGTCATGGATGCCTCTTCAAATTAGGAAATGTGTGTTTCTGACCGCAGAGTTGTATTGCCCTTACCTTGGTGCTGGAAAGTTGGTTAGGATTGCACCCTTAATCAAACAATGGGAAATCATTACAACCTCCATCTCTTCCATCTGTGGACAATAGACTAACAAGAAGCATTAAAACAGCACCTTGTACTGCTGTTCTGCTGTTCTAATATAGCTGTGCTTGGTGGGGTGTCATAGGCCCCTTAACTATCATTGGCTTAGCTGCTCTGATGTCACAGAGAAACTGGCTCACGTTGACCCAGGCAACTGAGTGCTTGGTAAGTCAATGGAGATTTTAGAGCCTAATCCTAGGAACGCCTACTCAGAAGTAAGTCCTATTATAGTCAATGGGGCTTACTCCCAGATACATATGCATAGGATTATGGCCTCAGTCTCTACAATCTGAAGTTCTTGAAAATCCCATGTGAAATGAGCAGCTGAATCCTAACTAGGACCAAGCCATTGGATATCCTACTTATATGTGGGTGGGGTCACTTGCCCCCAGGCACCACACCAATGGAGGAGAGGGGGGCAAGACAGAGGTGGCTCAGCTGGGTCCGTCAGTGGACTAGGCAGCCCTTTACAACACACACATAAATGATGATAGGACAGTGTTCTGCACATGCTCCTGCTAATGATTTTTGATCCACTGCTGCAAACAGCAGTGGTGCCAGATAAGAGGCCCGCTGCTGGCTACTTCCAGCAATGAAGGTAAGCCGGTGGCTAGGGTGGGCAGAATGGGGTGGGAATCAGGGAGTTTGAGTGGGGAGTGGGTGGGAGAGGGAGGGAATGGATCTTGGCAGCACTGGCATGCACCAGATCCTAACCCTGTCCCCTGTTTCCTTCCCTTAGTCACCTCGGACTTGCACCAGCAAAGTGGCTGTCCCAGATTTGAGGAAACCCATTGGGGCAGTGAAGCTCCTGAGTGCCTTGGGCTAATAGAACAAAATTTACTTTTTGTCAAGCAGGAGAGGGGACCTGTAAGCCCCTCATCAATAACTTTGTAGTCATGGTGGTCTTTTCAGGCATGTTGTGGGTACAAATTAATTGAGCATTTTGCCTGAAAACAGACAGCTCTTATGGCCTTTATCAGGGCAGTAATATAAAGACTAGCATCACTTGATTTGAGATTACTTCTGCAGATTTCAAATAGGCTCAATCATTGTTACCATGAGATATGAATACACAGCACATCCTGCATATGTCTCTGAACGGGAGGATTTTGAGCAAAATCTGCCCTTGGAGTTCTCCCAGTCCAAATAATTTGTTGGCTTGTACCATTTGAAAATATCACACTAAAACTACAGCATTGGGTGAATTTAACAATTCCACCAAAATGCAGCAATAAGCCAGTAGAAAGATATCCATTACAGAAACGTAATTTAATTTAAAAACAAAAGCTATACACCACACAGTTAATGCATTTGGTGAGTACCAACTTTAGCAAAAAAAAAATTGAGTTGATTGTTGTGATTTAATTCTCAGGATTCAGAATTGAACAGTTCTCTGCCACATGGGTAGCTGACATTAAAGCAGAATTAGTCCCTGGCTTCGAGAAGGAAATTAAGAAGTATCAGAATTGCCGTATTGGATCAGACCCATATTTAGCCCAGACTTCTGTCCTCAGCACTCAGGAGCTTAGTGGTAAGCAAAAATACCCTGCAGATATTATAATGTCCTGGGTAATTTTTGATTGCTACAACTGACCTTAACTCTGTAGCAGAATCCCTTGGCAAGAAAATATTAGAAGAACATAATTAGGCTTAACCTTAGCCTTTCTCTTCTGCAATGAGATCAATAGGCTAATTATATCCTGCATGAAATGGATTGCAAGTGAGCACTTCTGAATGTGTCTGATTGCCTCTTCATTGCTTAGATTTCTTTTTTCAAACGAGTGGTCTTTCTCCTCAGTAAATGGCAGACTTTGTTAGGACCTCTGCAGCATACTTTTTGGACAAGATCCAGATAAATATAATCATGTCACGAATCTGAAGTGATGCAATTTTTGGGTGGTTTGCAAAACTGACAGGGCAGATTATGTCACGGTGTGTGCCCCAGTTGCCATACTGGGCCTGGGAGGCTCCCCAATTGCCGGGGCTCTGGAACAGAAGGCCCGGCTTTGTTAGCAGAGGAAGCAGCTCCCTAGTGGTGCACGCCTCGGCATTCTGGCACTGAGGCAAAGGAGTCACAGACACAAAGCATTGCCAAGATAAGAGTGTATTGAAGGTCTCCCTAGTCAGATCCAAGCCAAGGTCAAATACCAGAATATCAGTCAGATAGCAGGATGCAGCAGACAGATCTTGTACACAGCAAATGGTAACACAGTCGGACAGCATTTCCCCCTCCTTCCATATAACCAGTGGTGGGATTCAGGGGGTTCGCCCAGGTTCTATAGAACCGGTTGTTAAATGGCCAGGCCCCGCCCACGCACTTACCTCGGCTGGCTTCTGGTTTTTTTTTTTTTGGCTCCAGCTATGACGTCATAGAACCAGTTGTTAATTTATTTGAATCCCACCACTGCATATAACCCATGCTGATATGGGGCAATGCCCTTCCTTATGTACCTCTTGCATTCCTTATCACCAATCAGAGCCTTGACTGGGGTCTCCATAGAGAACGTGCTGTCTGGCACGTTCCCACCTCTCCACAGCTGCTCTCATCGCTGCTCAGAGGCCAGCACACAGGTGTCGCTAATGGCTGGCCCCATGCCACGGCTGTTGTTCCCAGAGCCAAAAGAGTATCTCAGGTCTGGACTCTTTTACCAGGCCTGACAGATTAGGCCAGCTATTTTCAACCAAGTGCTCCGGATGGTCCACAGGTGTGCCGCAGGAGTTTGGGGGAGAGATTTATTAGTAGGGCCATTGGGGCATGTGATTCTACTGGCTGCATGGTGTGCCTTGCCAAAAAGCTGGTTTTACTGCCTTGTCAGTGTGCTGTGAGATTTAAAAGGTTGAAAATCGCTGGATTAGGCAATGTGCTTCAAGAGTTAAACAAGCTGCTACTGGGGTTGGAGGGAGCACTGATGACCAATCACCATTATAGCCACAGCCTTGGCATTTATATACCAGGCAGCAGCCTCTAGGGTCTCTAAAAAGTGTGCGGCCCATTGCTCTAGACCAGTGGTTCCCAAACTGTGAGTCGGGACCCAGCAGTGGGTCACGAGCCAATTTCAGGTGGGTCGCAAAGCACCTAGAGCAGTCATGAAAATATGGGAAGATGGGATGCTGGGAAGGGGGAAGACTGTGTGGCTGTTTTGCTTGTGTTCAGGTTGTAAATAGGCTTTTTCCTTTCTGATTCACTTTGCTATTGGTGAATTAGCACCATCATTCTAAAATATGAGTCCCGGTGCTAAAACGTTTGAGAACCACTGCTCTAGACAAATTGCATTCCTCAGCCAAACTCTCTCTCTCTCTCTCTCTCTCTCTCTCTCTCTCTCTCTCTCTCTCTCTCTCTCT
>JAJKFI010000007.1:865859-902893 GCA_029204185.1 Lerista edwardsae | reverse complement strand
TCTCTCTCTCTCTCTCTCTCTCTCTCTCTCTCTCTCTCTCTCTCTCTTGCTCTCGCTCTCTGCAAAACCTACTCTGCTGGGCTTTTTGGTTACAGTTTGTACATTTATTTTAGCTTTCATTCCCAGTCACTTCCACCGCATGAAATACAAAACTGGATTGCTCATGTGCCACCTAAGGGAAAATGCCATGAACAAAAGAATAAAAGCTCAGTGAGATATGAAAGCTTTAAAATGTTAAGAGAGACACATGCTTAGAAAATGTAGCCCAAATTTTGTCCAGGGTGCGAAAAAGCTGAGAATCATGTAAAAATGCCTTATTTCTTTCTAGTATGGGCAAAGTCTGGAAAAGCAGGTCAAAAGCGTGACCTTAGATAGAAAAAGTTTTTGAACTTTTTTTAGGCTAACAGTGGAAGCCTTGCTGGATCAGGCCAAAGGCCCATCTAGTCCAGCTTCTTGTATCTTATGGTGGCCCACCAGGTGCCTCAGGGAGCACACAACACAACTAGATACCTGCATCTTGTTGCCACTCCCCTGCATCTGGGGAGTCTCTTGCAATACGGGCCTCCAAAAACGAGAAACACTGCAATTGCCACACCAGAGCCTGCTCCTGTCCTACCCCTGCTACATCAGGCCAGCAATTGAGGTTAGGCTTGGAATCAGCCTGACTCTGTAGAGGAGGCTTATATGTTGCAAAGTTGCTGGAGGATTCACATGCAGATCGCTCCATCATGATCTCACCTCCCTTGGTACCGGCACAAATGCAGATCAGTCTCATAGCCCTAGGTACATCCATGCATCTTTATGGGGTGGTTATATTGGAAGGAGGCTAAATTTAGCCCCTTTATGCCTGTTGGCATACTGCAATGGGCACCCTAAATCTCCCATGCCCTCTCCTGCAAAAGAAAACTAATGCTGTAAAGCACTGCTTTGGAACTGCCTGCTACTCTGACAAACAGAATGTGAGATAGGTGATAGCATGCAACACTCACTGCTTCAGCAACTGCCCAGAAGATTTATTTTCCAGTTGCCTTTCATCGACAATATTCACATGTTGTTGTCAATCATAAATGTGTCATGCCCGGGCACTGCTTACTCCCCAATCCTATCCCCGCTACGTTACAGCATGCACTAACAAAGGCCACTCTGCGTGCTATGGTGGCAGAGGCCAATCAGGCATCCTGCAAGAGGTAAGTGAAAATATGTTTTAGTTACCTCCCAGTAGGCTGCTCAGAGTCCAATCCTGTCCAATGTTCCAGCGCTGATGTAGCTGCAATGTAGCACCGAGGAAATGGAGCAAACGTTCCCTTACCTTGAAGAGGCCGTCTACCACCACAGGATGCAGCACATGTCCCGCTGACATGGCTGCATCAGCATTGGAACCATGGAGAGGATTGGATCCAGCGGCGTTATGCTGCTGGAATGCTGGGCAGGACATCCGGGTGACCGACAGCCCGCCCGTTGCGTTTCTCAGCGTTATGCCGTTTGCGTAACCAATTACGCCACTTGCGTACGTTACGCAAACAGTGTAATGCTGAGGAACGCGATGGGCGGGCTGTCGATCACCCGGATGTCCCGCCCAGCGTTCCGGCAGCATAACACCGCTGATTGGATCCCCAGTCACCTAGTGGTTTCCTTGAACCTACACAAGCTATGTAACTGATGCAAGTCTATGGAGAGACCATGGCAGGGCAGGCAGAAAAATGGGATCCAGTGGCAGCACTGGATCCATCCCCTTCCTCCACATACCCCCTCCCTGCCCGTGGCCTGCCTCCACTGCCAACTTACTAGTGCCTGTGGAGCTTCCCAGATGTGCTGCCACACATGCCATGCCTCTCACCATTTACTGCAGCCACCCGGCAGCACCTGACATTAGCCCTGCTTTAGCACAAGGCCGTGGTGGGAAGCCTAAGACTACAATACCATTGACATTTTCCTGGGAGTAAGCCCTATTGCACAACTGGGGACTTACTTCTGAATAGACATGCATTGGATTGCTTTGCTAGGCAAAGAAGGTAGTTAGGTTCACTGCCATCTCATTTAGTGAAGCTGGCAGAACCATCATGGCACATATATACCAAACGACAGAACTATGAATCCATTTCTCTCATGCTTTTTGCACAACTGCATGACCTGGTGCCAACAGTGTTAGTGTTACTTTGGCTAATGAGAAAGCAAGTCAGTGGTTTGCAAACATTTTAGCACCGGGACCCACTTTTTAGAATGACAGTCTGACTGGGACCCACCGGAAGTGATGTCATGGCTGGAAGTGCTGTCATCATGATGCCAGAACCTTCTGCTTTCCTAATAATGCAGTGATATGTTGGGTTATTTCATGGTCATTTTCCCAATAACAAAGTGAATCAGAAAGGAAAAAAAGCCTATTTACAACCTTGACCCAAGCAAAACAACCACACAGCTCCTCCCCCTTCCCAGTGTCCCATCTTCCCATATTTTCAATATGGCTGCTGTAGGTGCTTCACGACCCACCTGAAAATGGCTCGTGACCCACTGGTGAGTCCCAACGCATAGTTTGGGAACCACTGAAGTCTTCCTGGCATCAGTGGTATGTTAGAATAATAACAAGGGTTGTCTCAGATAGCATCCATGGCAAGACAGATATAAGTTGCAATAACAGAGAAAACATAATTGCAATCCTGGGACAACCAGTTAACCAAAGTTCCAGTCAAGAAGGCAACGATTCAAAATCTACCTTGAATATTCTTTTTGTCTAAAGACAAATTAACTTTTTCTCCTGCTCATAACAGTCAATCATTTGGTGACCTTTCTTTACAGACTCATAATGCCCTGAGACTGTAGTAGTCAGAATCAGCAATTAACGTTAAATGATGAATAATTGCATTAGTAAGAAAAGACGATGAGTTATGAGACGTATTTAGTAAATCGTATAGAACTGCACATTTTATGTATTTGTGGTTTAACCCACTCATCTCCTGTTCCTTCATAACAGCATTATGTTGTGTCTCTAAACTAGGGTTGCGAAACCCATGCTGAAGTCTATGGTTTGCATTGCTTTTGTGATTTAGAGAAGTTGCAAAACTGCAGTGCAAAAGCTGTATATAGATTGACAAAGTGGCTGCATCATGCAAGCTTCTCTGCATTCTAAAGTCTAGAGCAATGGTTCTGAAATGTTTTAGCACCAGGACCAACTTTTTTAGAATGACAATCTGTTTGGGACCCACCAGAAGTGATGTCATGGCTGGAAGTGCCATCATTGTGACACCAGAGCCTGCTGTTTTCCTGAGAATGCAGCAATAAGTTGGGTGATTTCTCAGCCATTTTTCAATAGCAAAGTGAATCAGAAAGAGAAAACACCTATTTATAACCTTGATACAAGCAAAACAACCACACTGCCCTCCCCCTTTCCAGCATTCCATCTTCCCATATTTTCAATATGCTCTAGGTCCTTCACTACCCACCTGAAATTGGCTCACGATGCACTGGTGAGTCCTGACCCCCAGTTTGGGAACCACTGCTATAGAGCTATCATAATGGCAAAAGAACAGCCTTGCTGCAGGTACAAAGGTCTGTCTAGTCCAGCATCTGTTTACCATAGTAGCCAGCTGGTTGCCTCTGGGAAGCCTACAAGCAGGCGGCAAAGGCATAACCCTCAGCTGCCATTGCTTTCCTGCAATTGGTGTTCAAATACATCCTGCTTCTGAAGGTGGAGATAGAATAGAGTCATCGAGACTTATAGTCAATGATGTACCTGTCCTCCATGAATGATATATACCTGTCCTCCATGAATTTTTTAATCTCCTTTTAAAGACATCTGAGGGCGCAATCCTATACTGCGCTGGATTAGCAAGGCCTGCCGGCCTGTGCCAAATCCAACACAGTATAGTGGAGGCTGGAGTCTCCCCGTGACAAGGGCATGTTTGCACACTTACCATAGGGCTCCAGCCTCCCCTATGCGCTACTCAGATCTGCAGATCCGAAGAGACCGCATGGCCCGAATCAAATTGCGTGGCCTCCCAATAGGGCTTAGGATTTGGCCTTTTTGCCGATTCCCAAGCCTGCCCACGTCCTGCCCACAACTTTCCCACCATCACCAATCCCATGCCCAGATGGACATGGAGCCACCCTCATGCAAGGACAACATCAAAGAGCTACTTTGTGTTGATGCTATGACGTAGCATCGATGCGACAGGTGTACTTGGATTGCACCGCCCGTTAGTGGTGGTCATCACAATTTGGACTAGTGAATTCTATAGACTAATTATGTGGTGTGTGAAGGAGAATTTCCTTTTGTTTGTCCTAAATCTCTCAGAAATCATTTTCACTGGATGCTTTCTGGTCCTTGTATTGTGGGGGGAAGAATATGTTATTTCCCTAGTGTTGACTTGTGTTCGTGAAACTTAGACAAACATGATATGGGCTTATTTTAAAAAAATGATCTTTCTAGGCTGCTTGGAAAAAGAAAATTAAATGGCAAAATAACATTATCATTACTGATGCTTATGCTAAGATTTGCCAAGCATGGGAGCCATGGCTGTGGATGCTGATTGGTTGGTCATGCCAAATCATTTGAGTGTCTCCCAGTTTGCTTTAGAAGAAAATTTTCTAAATAGAACTGGTAGATGGATAATAATAGCCTTAAAGCAGTATGGCACTACAGTTCAGGAGCAGGAACAATAATCACACATCAGAAATTATAGAAGCAAATAATATATGCTGGAATTGAGAACTCAGAAGTTAAGAATGCTGAAACAAATGCAAAAATGCACAGTTTGCAGAAGCCAGGAATGGAAATTCAATCAAGACAGACCTGGAGCATCTAGTATTTTGTCTTCATCTATCCAATACATGGAAGGACATTTCAAACAAGACTTGGTTATCTTCAGGTTCGTACAGGTACTTAGAAGTGTTCTAAAAATATTATGATGATAGGATTAAATCCAAGATGTAAGATTTAAATCCAGGCTTTATCAAAGACAGAATATTCTACCAGACAAGTCAACAATGTGATCATATACGTCTGCTCCTATATTTTTATTATATGCTCATTTTTTTTCTAAAAGCACCTATGAATTAGAACAGTGGTATTCAAACTTTTTAGACTGGGCCCCACATTTTAGAATGGCACTTGTGTCGGGACCCACCAGAAGTGATGTAATTAAGTTGGAAGTGATGTTGTGGCAGGAAGTGACATCATCAAGCAGGAAGTGCTGCGATTGTAACATAATAAAATGACACTCCTGAAATGTAAATTGGCATTCTTGGACTGCAGCAATTGTACAACCATGAAACATCCCTGACAGAAAGCAAGATTAGGACAATTGTCTGGCAGTTGAAGGAAATTTTGCACAAATTTGTAACGATTCTTGACTGTAGTCACAATTACTACCATGCAGAAACGCTTAGTTGTAATCCTTGTTTAGAATAGCTTGGCAGCCTAAAATTTTGAATGCTACTAAAACCTATAGTAATTTATCAGATTGTGATTAGTGGGTAGTGTACATAGCTTAGAAGCAGTGTACGTACATCAGGGAAGTGTTAGTAGGATTTCATATTTTATCTTCTCAAAACTATGTCAGGTAGTTTGGTTTAGTTTAGATTAAATAGTGGCTAATCCAAGGCTGCCCAGGGAGCTTCATAATCGGTCAGGGCTTTGGAAACAGCCCTGCTCAATTGCAAAATGGGCAGCGCAATCCTGCCCCTTGAGTAGCATTGACACAATGTCGTTGCGTCGACGCTATGTTACTAGCGCCAATGCGGGAGCACTGAGCGGCACCCCCCGCGTCGGCACTAGAGCTGTCAGCCTGATGCTACAAGTAACGTAGGCCTGACAGTGCCGACGGCGAGCCTCTCCCGGGTTGGCTGATGCCGGCTAGCCCAAGGGAGGCTCTGTACTGAGTCAGCATGGGGATTGGTGGGGGGAAGGGCAGGACGTGGGCGGGCTTGGGAGGCAGCCATAAGGCCACTTCCTAAGCCCAATTGGGAAGGCCAAGCGGTCTCGAATCAGGGCCATGCAGTCTCCTTTGATCTGCGCCTGCTATTTAGGCGAATGTTCCCTTGCCACGGGGAGGTCCACCCTCTCCTAAGCAGCATCAGATATTGCGCTGGCCCATCAGCCTTGCCAGTCCGGCACTGCTTAGGATTGCACCTCTGTCCGATTCAGCACTGGTGCAATGTAGTTGCATGGCCCATGTCACAAGTCCAAGTAGCCCCGTGGAAGGCTTCCAGGTCAGGGAGGGGAAATTGGATTCAGCAAAGGCCTCCTCCGCTATCCCTGCCGCCTGAACCACCCTTCTCCACCCTCTCCACCTGCAAAACACCCCTTCCCCACCTCCGTTCCGCCCTCCTTCTGCTTTAGGTCCAGATTTGGCATTGGCGGGACAGCGCGGCCCTTCCCACAGGTATTGCTTACCTGCATGGTGCTGTGACCATTCTTTACAGCACTTTTGCAACATCTAGTGCTGGAGCAGCAGTCACTGCACTGGTGCTCAGCAACAGGAATATTATAGGATTGGGCCACAAGGCTCCTACATTGTCCACTACACCACCCTGGCTCTCTAGTCATGGTGGAGGCATATGGGAGAGGGTTGGCTATTATATTTATGAAATCTGAAAGGAGGCAGACCTGTGGCTTGTTCACACATAGAAGGTGGAGAAGGCATGTAGCCTGGAATGTGCAAAAGGAGATAAACTGCAGTCACCATAAAGCATATTGTCTGAAGCATTTCTCATGATCAAAGCACTTTACGATGCCGAGTTTACTTCTGGTTTTCAACAAGACATATAAAAAGGATTTACTTAGGCATAGGCTAGGGATTTGGCATCATTATCTGCTTTTTAGTTATGCAGCCGTAGTCTGACAATTTGACATGCAGCCAGCCTCATAAAATACACATAGCACAACACTCTCTTGGAAAGCCTTAATGCTGGCCAGGAAAGGAGCCAAAACCGAATGTAGGACATCTATTTTTTTTTTCCAGGGCAGGATTGATTATATGGATGTCATGGTCATTTTTAGATAATCCCAGAAGAAGAAACAAAGCATTTTTGGCATAAATCAAGTACTGTAATAAAAGGAATATCTGTGTAAGGCACAGCCACTGCTGGTAGCATATACAGAAAACCACCTTTTCAATCAAAGGCTTGATTCTCCATGAATGTCTATGTATACTATTTTTAAAAACCAATTTTACGGATATGCATTATCCAACTAACCTGAAGTTTGTTCCACTGTTTCAACACACTTAAAATCATCATGCTTTCATCTGATGATTTTACCAATGCAGCCATACTTTCCCATACTGGTTGTGTCATAATATATAAGGGAGAAACTAACGGGGAAAGGCTGAGCAACTGCTACTTTTCCCCCTGAAGCTACTCTACATTGGTAACTCTAAAGTGATGTGGGGTTACTACAGATTTCTGCTGTCATAACCATTTTTCCAGTAGCTTGCATATAACTAGGTGTTTGTCATGACTTCAGAAAGACTATTCAGATTTTCTCTTGTGGAGAAGGGGCGTGGATCAGTTATTTTGCAGGATCGCTTTGTGCCAGCAAATAAATTATTGGTTTGGTTTTCATGCAGGAACAGATAGAAATCTTTGTTGCTTAGGCTCAAATGTGTACAATCCCAAAGAAATGTATTCTTGGTATGTGGTCACTGGGAAAAGCAAAGGTCACTGTGCCATTTCTCCTACAGTACTGTGAAACTGAGACAGATCAGACATTGCTAGGGAATTAGATAATTGGCTGATATAGCTTCTGGGGGAAAAATGGCCTTCGCCCTTATTTATCTAGCAAGGACAGCATCAAAGAGCTACTTCTGACAATTCTGAAAATAGGCACAGAAATCAGATCAGATAAATAGGGCTAGAAATGTGCATCTTTATATTTTATGAATGAACAGATGTGATCCTAAAACGTTAGGATGTAAAAATGTGCCTATAGCTTCACTAGACACATATTTCAGAATCACATCTGAGCATTCCCATGGTAAGATACTTGCCTGTGACTATTTTCTGGCTGCTTCCCTTCACATAGAATATAAGCGAATAAATAGAATATCAACATTGGATTGGGGTCTTTGATAGTAACTTTGGTAGTCTTACAACTCAGAGTGCAATCCAAACCTGGAGTTAGACCAGCACAGTTAAGCCAGCAAAGTTTGTCTGGTAAAAGGGACACAGTAAAGTACTGTATGTTGGACCACTCTCCAGCACACAGACGTGCACCATCCCCCTCGACTCTGAGAGTGGTCAAAATGTGCTTTACCGTGTCCCTTCTCCCAGTCAAACATTGTTGGCCTAACTGTGCTGACCTAACTCCATGTTCGGATTGCGCCCTCACTGTCAAAAACAGGGGTCTTACCACAATGGTAGAGTATGTGCTTTGCATGCAAAAGATCTTGGGTCCATTTCTTAGCATTTCCTGGAACAGCTAGAAAAGAGCTATGGCTGAAATTCTAGAGCCCTACCAGCAGTCAGTGGATCCAGTACTAATCCTCATGGTCAGATGGGCAGTCCAATCCTATTGGGTGCTTACAGTGGTTGATCTCCCCGTCCAGCGGCGTAAATGCTGGTGTGGCGCTGCAAAAGGTGTACTGCTGTCATGCGCTGCGGGACTGTTGATATAAATGGCTGGAGGCCCTGTGCACACCAAAGGCCTATATAAGCCGCACCAGAGAAGGTGGCAGCAGGGTCAGGTCATGGGCACTTTGGAAGGATCAGGGGAGGCATGGATTGGGTTGGGCACTGGGGGTTCCGGAGAGGAAGGTGGTGTTCAAGTATGAGCTCACTTCAATTAAGCACTGAGTAAGAATAATTACTTGGATTAAGCAGTGAGTAAGTATGAATTTTGAGAGGTACAAAATTATGCAAGGGATGAATAGAGTGGTTAGAGGGATGTTCTTTTCCCTCTCTCGCAACTCCAGAACCAGGGGATGACATCCACTAAAACTGAGTGTTGGGACAATGGATAATTAATCTGTGGAACTCGTTGACACAGGATGTGGTGATGGTGTCCTGCCTGGGTGCCATGAAAAGGGGATTGGACAGATTTCTAGAAGGAAAGTCCATCACAGGTTACAAGCCATGTGCAACTTCCTGGTTGCAACTGTGCAACTTCCTTTAGAAGCTTTAGAAGTACGCTATTTCAGAATTCCAGGTGCAAGGGAGTGGCAACAGGCTGCAGGTATCTTCTTGTCTTGTGTGCTGCCTGAGGCATCTGGTGGACCACTGTGAGATACAGGAAGCTGGACTAGATGGGCCTTTGGCCTGATCCAGCAAAGCTCTTCTTATGAACTTATGCTCAATGACTGGGGAGATATCTAAAATGTCATAAGCAAGCCTGATCTGGAGGGTGCTTTGTCTTTGATCCAGTTGTTTATTTTATACCAAGCAATGCTCAGAGCCAATTGGGATTTTTCCATGGAATTGGCGTGGTGCTGATTTGAAAGCCCCACACTTGGGCATTTGAACCTTTTCTCAGCTTCACAGGAACTGCTTGTGAACAAGGGGCCCCTGCACAGCTGGGAGAATATCTAAAGGGCATGAAATTGTCCATATAAAATGTTTTAAAATGTATATTCTCCTAAACCCGTCATTATCATATAATGTAGTAATGAGAAGGGATTTCCTGCACCTGGTTTTAGCCCATTCATTCTCCACAAAATTGTATAAAAGGAGCCCGTGCTTTAAAATAAATGTTGACCCCAATTTCAGTTCCATTTTGGCAAATGTTTCATATCGCCTAATGAAATATGCAGCATTAAAAATCACTGTGAAGAGAATGTGAAGCAGAAGCAATGTTAAGCCTCTCCCTATTTAAAGATGTTCTCTTTTTGAATCCTTTCAAGCTCTCTATGATGAAGCAAAACTGTCAATTTTAATTGTAAGTAGTGCAATCAGTGCTTCATGTCCATTGTTTCTGCATGTTTCATGTACAATGTAAACCACAAAGGAATAGGGCAGTGTAATTCAAATGGTGGGTCAGGACCCACTTGGTGGCCACCTGATGTCAGGTGGGTCACGGAAAGCTGGGAGCAGCCATTTTGGAAACTGCAGACATTACTCTTGCTATATTCCTTTTGTGAGTATTAACAGTTTGAATTTTCAAGTGAGGTCTTTTTTAATATATATATATATATATATGCTTTTACACAACATTTTGTCCTAATTTTGCTTTCTGTCAAAGACATTTTATAGTTGTGCATTTGCTTCAGTCCGAGAATGCCAGTTTGCATACTAGGAAGTGTCATTTGATTACATCACACTAACAGCACTTCCTGCTTGATGATGGCACTTCCGGCCATGACATCACTTCCAGGTTAATGACATCACTTTCAGTCGGTCCCAACATGAATGCCATTCTAAAAAGTGGGTCCTGGTCTAAAAAGTTTGAGATCCACTGGAATAGAGTGTGTGTAAATCAGGTTTTTCCCTTTTCAGGGTTCTGCTTGCGCTATGTGCCAGTCCGGCCTCCCCTCCCCACAGCAAACCCCAACTCCCCAGCAGCAAGCCAAACCTGCTCACTCGCCCTCAGACTGAGCGCTATCAGGCAAGTGTAGTGTCCTGTTTATGATTAAAAAAAACACATGTTCCTTACTACTAAAATTACTATCCAGACTTTTGAGATGAGCTCATGCTGCAATGTGTATTATACATTAACAGCCTGATCCTATGGGGCTGCCACACTGGCAGAACATGCGGGTTGCCAGTGCTGGCGACTGAAAAGCAGCCATAAGCGCTGGATGCCAGCACAGGCATGTGCCACCAATCTTGGAAGGCCTGTTTGTCCAAGTAAGCCTAGTCGTGGGTTAGAATGGGGAAGGGAAAGGCAGGGTGGGGGCAGAATTTGGCAGGGGCTGGAACAAGGAGGAGATGGGGTGGGGATGATCAGATCGAGCCTGGAAGGGGGCAGGTTCAGCAGTGGTGGTACATGCCAAATCCATCCCCCTTCCTGAGTCCGATCTGCCTGCACAGATCAACTCAGACTTGTGCCAGCTATACTGATGACACAAGTCTGGGTTGGCCCATAGCAGCTGCAGGCTTACCCTGGGGAAAGGAGGCAAATTATCCCGAGGAAACCTCCAGCAGGCAAAACTGCCCGCAGGATGCTGCAGAGGGTGTGCCACTGCCACAGCATCACCATGTGGGGAGTTAACTAGGATTGGGCTGCGTGTCATGTTCTTGAACCGTTAAAACCAATGGACGTCCCTATTAAATGTCAGAGTCAATCATACAAAGAGTCACTGAAGGAGCTGAAAAAGTTAACCCCTGCTAACTGGGCAAGAGGCACTTTTCCAAGTGGTGTCCTCTTATATTTAGCAGGGGGAGAGCAATTGACCCTCTTCACCCCAGCACAGTGTCTTTCTCATGGCTGTTGCTGGTGGGGTTCTCCATTCTTTTAGATTGTGAGCTAAGCCCTTTTGGGACAGGGAGCCAGTTAACTTTAATGTTATTTGCCTGTAAACCGCTTTGTGAACGTTGTGTTGAAAAGCGGTATATAAGTACTAGTGATTGATTGATTGAAAACAACCCAGCAGCCATGAATTGGCACCTTTCCTTTGCAATGTCATTTGTGACATGCTTATGCCATGAAAATGAAATGTGCAAAATAGTTATATAATAGCTGTCCAGTGTTTTATGTACTTCCTTTAAATTCAAAAATACATGCACGGCATTTTTAAATGGGCCTTTCTTTCCCATTTGTAGACTAATCGGTTGCCAAACTCAGGTGACAAAGGCTCTCCAGATCTCCACCCTGCAGGTAAGATTGACGGTTGACTTTTCACTTTCTTCCTTACTTTGAACTATGCAAGTAGATCATGTGTTCAATCATCTTATTTTTTTCTTATTAAACCTATTCGTTGCACAATGAAATGAAGGGAGTAGTGACACCATGTTCATTGGTTTCCCTGATCACGACATGTCCACAAGCCCGTGACAGCTTAACGAGATAGTAATCATGAACGTTCTTCAGTCAGAAGCCCTTCTCTGTGAGATATGTGCACACATGGGAAGTGTAGGAAGTTGGTCTGGGTAATTTTCAGGTTCTTTGCGGTCCACAATTCCATGAAGAACCAATTTCATGGCTCATTCTATGAAAGGTAGACAATCCTATCATATTCTGACTCAGGTCCAGTGTAATCACGAAATTGCTTCTTCCTCCAACTTTTCTCTGAATTTCCAAACATTCATTATTTTATTGATCCTCCAATCAGTAGAACTGCGTTCTAGCAGGGCACCTGATCTGAGATAAGAAAAACTAGGAAACCTCACAGCTACCCTGAAAAATATTTATTTTTTTCTATTGATTTTAACTCTGGATTGCCCCCAGGCTCTTCCTTGACTTGACGGATCGCATTAGGCTCCATTCCTGAATTACATGGTTCTGTTTAGCTTTTCATGCATGCTGATCGGGACCTTCTTCCAAACCAACTGTGCCCATAATTACTCTTTGCCCCATTCAGTATTTTAAAGATCTAAAGTGTAAATCCTTTCGCCTACCCACGCCACGTAAAGTACTTCTTTAATGTCAGTCAAGAATGCACTTTCAACCAAAATACACATTACATTATTAAATAGTTTGGGCATCAAATACTTGTCTTGTGGGTGTTAAAAATCAGCTGCAAAGGGTCAGATACAGATACAGGGACAGATACAGATTGAAAGAATAGGGTAGGGGAGAGGAGATTTAAACATGTCTTTCTGCCAGGGCTGGCCCCAGAACCGTTGCGGCCCAATGTGGGGCATGCATGCAGGGCCCCCACCCTCCCTGCGTCCCCCCCCACACCAGGATGTTGTGGCAAGCCAAACGCTCTGTGATCGTTGCCATGATGCGTGGCACCTGGAAATAGTTACATCATGCCACCCCCAACTATTTCTGGAAGGCGTATTTTGGCCTAACCAGTCTCAGGGGAGGGAGGGAGGGCATGCAAGAGATGATGCTCTGCTTGCCGCACTGTCCTCCCAGGTTGCCAGATGCTGGCTGCAGCAGTGGGTGATCCATCCACAACCCCAGTGGGGGACCCCCCCCCAAGAGCACGAGGCTCAGTGTGATGACGTAGGACACACTGCCTGAAGACTGGCCGTGCCTTCTGCTGCAGTTCTGATCTGGATGCTCCAACACCTCTTCAGCTGCTGTTTGTCCCCTACGGGGAGCTCCTGTTGGCATCAATGTCAGCTTCCCTCCTAGGGATCACACTTTGGAAACTCAGTGTTTGTTGGGGCCATGTGCAGTGGGAAAGGGTTAAATAGCCCCCTCCCCACACACCGCAGTTCCCATCTTGATCAGACTTCCCTGCAGCTGCTATTTAACTTGGGAAAAACATAGTCAAACTATGCATTTGACACATAGTGGGTCCCTGTGCTTTCAAGATGCCACTGTCATTTCACTTTTGCTGCAACACTAGCACAGCCACCCCTCTGGAGCAAAACACAACAGTGATTGTAGAGATGGAGGTGGACTTCTCTTATTTTTCCAGGCAAACCCCAATATCAGTATTTCTAATGCTAGCTATTACATATTTACATTTAAATTTGTCACTTTGCATGGCTTGAAGTTTTGTTCTCTCTCTATAGGCTGAATATGTTTTTATCACTAACTGACATTGCTAATTAAACTATTGGCCCAACCCTGTCTGGGACTTGCACTGACTGATGCTCCATGAACCACTGGTATGGCAGGCACTGTGATGATGTGCAGGTCAGGGCCGCCAGACCGTCAACAACCTGTGTAGCACCCGCCAGAGCAGGTAAGTCAGCAGAGGGAGCGTTCCAGAGGATTAAGACTAGACAGGGGTGTTTTGAGGAAGGTTGGGAGTCAATATACTCCCAGTGGTGGCTCCAATATCCTCTGTCCCAGCTTAGGCTTAGCACATCTAGAATCCGCTCGGCTTTATGCCAGTCAAACAGCTGGTACTGTTCTGAGTAGACCCATTGGGGACAGGGCAGCAGTGGAGCCCAGTGATGTGTGTGGCAGGTGAAGCAGAAACGCCCCACTGGAGTTACCTGAAAAGTGCCGCCACTGCTGTGATCATGCAAAGACATAACCCATGGGCTTTGAGCAGCCAGAGCTCATGGGTTGTGAGTAATTGCAGGATCACGGCCACCACAACAGCAGTGGTGACACTTTTCAAAGAACTCTGCTGGGGTGCTTCTGCCTCACCTGCCACACGCATACCTCAGATTGCTGATGGAGCCTGGTCCCCAGCCAACCCCTAGCCTGCAGCAGCAGCTGCACCAGTGCCGTTGCATGCTCTGGGCCAGCCCAGGGTAGGATTGCAAACAGTCCAGGAAACAATCCAGAATTACTAACAGCTCAGGGAACTTGCCCTCACCCCAAATGGGGCTGAGCTTTCGTTTGTAGGTTTTTGCTTGCTTTTGGGTCAGTGGCCAGCATTTTTGGAATGAAGTAGGACATGCTCATCATGTCAAAGTTCGATGTTGCATTCTCTTGAGTATGCTTGAGATGTGTAGTCCACAAATGTGTACAATAGCACCAGATTGTTCCGTGAGCTCCTAAGCACACCATTTTGCACATTATTACATGTGAGGCTGTAGCAAGCATGCACCAAGTTCCTTGGTTCCTCTATAGCTGCCTATACAGTACAGACTCTGTTGAGCTAAGGGAAGCAAGGAACAGAAATAAACTTGAGATGGTGAAAGTGGAGCAATGGATATTGTTCTCATACCCCCTTCCTAGGCAACTGGTGAAAAACGATTCGGGATGGGGAAAAATGACGATGAGAGGTCATTCATAATCAGAAGGGAGCTATGAAAAGAGTCACTGGAGCTTTCAGCTTGCCAATACATGGTGAAAGAATTTTCTGTGCAGAGTAAACATATTGACAAGGTTAATCTCAAGGGATGTTATGGTGCTCTTTGGGTCTAATGAGAGGCCTCTGATCTTATGCCGAAAGGCACAGCAAATCATTACTTTCAGTAGATGACTGTACGAGCCATAAGAGGACTCAGGATTATTGACGGCTTTGGAGATGACTGGTGACTGTGCGACATTCAGGAATGACACCTAGAAAAGAGGGCAACTGAAACCTGAGTGTTTGAGAACTCCATGAAAAGTTGATTAAAAAGTGCACATAAGGTGTACCGTGGCCACATATTGTGTACCAGAAGGACAATGGAATGCATGGGAGGAAAGTGTGTGTTGGAAAGAATGTTTGATATGAATCTGCTCATTTTCATGGGAGTTATTTACTTGTAACCATCTGATGAGTTATGTAACTGGATATATTTTGGATTCAGTGCCATGTTCGCTACATCTTGCTGGGATGTGATCATAACGATTGTTTAAAATGGGATCTTAACAATTGTGATCTTAACTTTCCTGGCTGCTGCTTTTGCATGTTTCCAAATGATAGAAATGTGTAAGGCAGACTGGCGTAGTGGTTTGGGAGGTGGACTTGCATGATCAAATCAGCTTCAAATCCCCCATTCAGCCATGAAGCTTCCTGGGTGACCTTGGACCAATCACTCAGCCTCACCTACCACACAGGGTTGTTGTGAGGACACCAAAGGAGGGATGGAATCATGCACACCACCCTGAGCTCCTTAGAAGAAGGGCGGTATAAAAAATGTGAAAAATAAATAAGCACTTTACTGTTGTTAGCATGTATTTTGTATGCTGATGTCCATATTCATTCATATACAGTACAAAAACATGAATTTTGGCCACATTTCTGCTCATGCATTACTGTACATTTTTGAAAAGCGAGCAACAAGTAGCCAAAGAACAGGCTGATTAGGTGAGATCAATATCCACAACCCAGTCTTTCCCACACTGTTTCCTGGTCCTTGTTTTCTTGTAGAGATGCTGAGGCACTAGAAGCCACAGGTGGCAAAATATACCTTTCAGGGTCTAGATTCTGTAGCTAAGCAACAGCTTCAGCTACCAACCAAATCCTTTAGCTCTTCCGTCTCTTGACTAGCTTCACTAACATGTCTGTCCCCTTTTTCTACCATAGCATGTAGATCATTCTCCTCTTACACACAGTGACATTTCTACAAGGTCTATTCTATTAACTGTCGCCTCCTTCCTTGTAGCTTCCATCCTTTCAACTGAACCATGTGCCCTTTTTTTAGGTTCTTTCTTACTCTGTCCATTGCCTCCTCTTCACCCTTTCTTCAGTCTCCTTCCCTCTGGACTTTCTGTCCTTTCACCTCTTGGTACCTCCTTCCAATCTTCAGCCTGTCCCTGTGTGGTTTTCATTCCAGCCAATCCAAACATTTCCTTTCTGTCACAGCAGCAGGACTTCAAACTCTTCATTTCCCAGAACCTTGCATGTCACAACACCAACGGGCAACCCAATCCTGAGCTGCCTGGGCACCACTGGAGGCACCTCGGGAGAAGGAGACGTTCATCCCCTTCCCCCGGTTCAGTCCAGAGACCCGCCAATGGGTCTCCTCATATCTGCGCTGGCCACATTGCCGGAGCAAATATGAGGGCCTCCATGTCGGGCTATGTGGCCCAACACAGAGGATACAATCCATCAGCAGAGGTTGCTGCCAGTCCCACCCCTGCTCTGTCCCTCCCTCACCCAATTACGCCCTCCCTGCCTGCCCAGAAAGCAGATCCAAGGAGACCACAGGGCCCGAATTGGGGCCGTGCAGCCTCCCAGTAGGGCTTAGGATTCAGCCTTATGGTCGAGTCCCAAGCCCGCCCTTGTGCCGGCCAAACTTTGCTGGCCTAACTATGCCAGCCTAACCCCAGGTTAGGATTGTGCTCTGAATAATAACACCCATTATGGGTGTTCCTCAACACCCAGAGGAACACGCCAAAATGGCGGCGGCGGCTGCATCCGATGGGCCCAGAGCAGTCACCGGAACATCCTGGGGGTAAGGGAATGTTTGTTCCCTTACCCCATGTGAAGCCCCAGCAGCCCCAACAGGTCTCCTCAGCTCTGCACCTGCTGTTCAGGTGACGCAGAACCAAGGAGGCTCCTATAGGACTCTGTGGCCTGGGAGGGAGGTTAGGTTTCAGTGGCAGACTTTGCCACCCTCCCCGTCCTCCCTGCTGTGCTGTACCCTCTCCTCAGTCTACCCTCCCCAACCCAACCCAGTTCCTCCCCTGAAAAGCCTTGCCACTGATCCGTGGCTAAACTTACCGCTCAGTGTTCCTTCGGGTGTCTTCCTGGCGCTGATGCTCACCCAGAAGCACCCCCCCCACTCTGTTCCACCTTTCTGCTGCCTCCTTGCTGCCAGGCGCAACTCTTACCTCCACCAGTGGCCATCCACCTGGATGCAGCATCAGCAGGCCTCCCCGCCAGCGCTGATTACTCTCCGGGTGTCACAGGCATCCTTTACAGCACCTTTGTGACAGCATCAGCTGCGCCAGCCGAGAGGCTAATTTGGATTGTGCTCTCAAATTATTAAGCCATTCCTGCTCATTATTGCTCACATGGTGCTGAATGGCATTGCTTGCAGCCATTAAGATGCAAAAAGTGCACTCTGACATCAGGCTAAGAAGGATAAATAACAATGTCAAAGAGACAGTCATTGCTCCAAAATTAATATGAACATGATTGCTTTGAAAAATTAAGAAGACCCAAATGATGCACTTGCTGACTTATCATCTGTAAGAATATATTAAGACTGACACTTATCTCTTGTTGAAGGCTTGATCAGACCTGATGTAACCCCAAGAGAGCAGAGTGTTTCCTGCCTTTCCTGCTATTCTTAAATCTGTCAGCATTTTTGCTCTGAATTCATGGATTTTAAAACTCTGTATCATTCCTGATCATTTGTAGCCAAATTGGCCTGAAGGCAGCTGCTCTTGTGTTGAAAATGTGTTATGGCACTTCAGAAGGCAGTTCTTATTTTCAGAAACATTTCAATTTTTTTTTTGAAGAGTGGGCACACAACCCAGAACAGTGGCTCTCAAACATTTTAGACCGGGACCCACTTGTCGGGACCCACTGGAAGTGATGTCATTAGCCGGGAAGTTATGTCATGGCCGGGAGTGACATCATCAAGCAGGAAGTGCCTTCATTGTGACATAATCAAATGACACTCCTGGAATGCAAATTGGCATTCTTGGACTGCAGCAATTTCACAACCATGAAACATCCCTGACAGAAAGCAATATTAGGACAAAATATTATGTAAAACCACTGAACTAAAAACAAAATTAGAAAAAAAAAACCTCACTTCTGTTAACAGTCACAAAAGGAATATAGCAAGAGTAAGGTCTGCAGCTTCCAAGATGGCTGCTCCCAGCTTTCTGCGACCCACTAGACATCAGGTTGCAATGCACCAAGTGGGTCCTGACTCACAGTGAAACACTGCCCCAGAACACTGAAAATGTGTGATCATGCACTTACGTTGGAGGTAATGACCCTTGGGTATATAACCGGGCACAGAATTGAATAGGCAAAGAATTTTTGACTACAGTAGTGGTTGCCGAGAATTTGAGCCACATGTAAGAAGTACATTAAAGAAGTACACTCTTGATTGACTGAATGCTGACTGGAACAAATTGTGAATATGTGAGTGTCAAGGATTGATAAAGCTGAGATTAACCATGGGTGCATGAACACTGGAATTATTTATATCCCTAACATTTATGAGTGATTGTGTCCAATGCTTGAACAAAGCATCATCAGTGAAGAATATAAGTACTGGGACATAGCACACATGCATCAAGAAATGAATCTAATATATAAGGGTCAACTGAGATGCTTGATAAAATGTATCATATGGTCTAAGTGTAATGCATTGCACTTCTGTATCTAATATGGCATGGTCCAACACATAGCCAATTCTCCCAGCTATCCAAAGTTGAACTGCCCTGATTGAACATATTAAAGTTGACAGCTGCAATGTACATTTAGAGAAATTTTCTGCACATAATTTTTGCATGCATAAATCCCCCCCTGCATGCATAACCTTGAAGCACCACAGAAGACCATGCATGACCTAGAAAGTGGAGCACCCTCTACAGTGCTCTTTCTGTCTGTGTAGAATAGTAGATATACTTCATATAGACTTTAGAGCAGTGAGTTTCAATCTTTTTCATCTCTCAGCACGCTGACGAAGTGCTAAAATTGTCAAGGCGCATCATCCATTTTTTTAAAAAAATTACCAAGGTACACCATGCTGCTGGTGGGGGGCTTACACCCCCAATGACCATACTAGTAAATGATCCTCTCCAAAACTCCTGTGGCACACCTGCAGACTATTCATGGCACATCACTGTGCTATGGCACACTGGTTGAAAATCACTGCTCTAAAGAGACATGTACTCAAATCTCTGTTTAGGCATAACATTGAGTGGGTAGTCTTTGGCCGGTCATTATCTCTTAGCCTACCTCACCTCATTGGATTGTTGTGAGGATGAAGCCTGGAAAACCGCATGAATGCCACTCTGACAGCAATTTGGAGAGAGGGCAGAACACCAATGTGAGAGCGCAATCCCAACTTTGGGTTAGGCCGGCACAGTTAGGCATCAGAAGGGCCACTGTGAACTATGTCTGGACCACTCTCGGAGTCAGAAAGTCCGGCACACAGACATGCACCATCCTCCCTGACTCTCAGAGTAGTCCAAATATGCTTTATGGTGGCCCTTGTGCCGGCCAAACTTTGCTGGCCTAACTATGCCGGCCTAACTCCAGGTTAGGATTGTGCTCTGAATAATAATAATAATAATAATAATAATAATAATAATAAAATTGGTTCAGAGCAGAGCCAGCTCTAAGAGCAGCGGGGCCCAATGCAGTACCCCAATCCACCCTCCCTGCAGGTCCTCCCACTCACCAAGAAGCGTGTGTGACATGATGATGTCACCGCCAGTTGCTTCCAGGAGGCCGATTTTGGGCCATTGGGAGGCAGGTGCAAGTGGGAGAGCCCAAGGTAAAGCTGCTCTTCTCGCCCCACTGACTTACAGCCCATAGAGATCCCAGCTGCAGCCACAGGCGATATGCTCTCTGCATTGGTGAGAGGGCCCCCAGAGCGCGAGGCCCAATGTGACGACATTGGTCACATTGGCTTAAAGCCAGCCCTGGTTCAGAGTTCTCAGTAGGGAGATGCCTTTCATGCCTCACTGAGATCTCAGGTAGGATTGAAGGTTTCGAAGATGGGTGTTAACGCTCAGCTCAGGTCAAGCTTGGTATTTCCTGTTCCCTGATGTGTGCCTCAAAGAACGTTCCCTTTCCTAAAGGCATCAGCCTGTGGTGTCAACTGCCAGTTTCCGCATGCAAATCACTTTTGTTGGATGGGAGTAATAATGCTTAAGGCTAATGAATGGACCCCCTGTATCGGAGTATTTGAAGTTCATGAGATAAAAAGCCTGCCCATAAATGTGATTTTTTTCCATATTAAAAAAGCCATTATGAAACAATGAGGACAGCGTAGTAAAGTGAATTTCACTGTTGTGCACTTGTTGGATTGAATTCTGCTGTCTCATCAGGCATGGATCTCCTAGAAGCAGCAGAACAATAATGATGAAGAATTTTCCATTTGAATTAACTTCCTGTAGAGCTATTATGAGGCAGCCCGTTAACATCCATCTAATACCATTGTTGTCATCTGACATGAAGAAAGGCGTGCAGATTTACATAAGGAGTCATTCTCCAGCAGGTATCTCATTTTCAATGGCTGTAAGTAAAAATAACTCCACAAAGTTGGCATTTCTCCATTGCTTTTCTACAATCCCAGGATTTAAAACTCAACTGTTCGTCACCCTGGAAGTAATTAATGGTCGGCTATTTGTTTGGGAGTCTATAGTAATACCAGCTTGGCTCAGTCATACAAATTCATCTTAATGTTTTTGTGCGATGCCATTGTGTTTTATATGCTAATGTTATGGCCTGCCCCATTATATGAAGTAGCTTCAGAAGACCTTGGAATGCTCATTATGATGCAGTGGGGTTTTAAATGAGGAGTTTTACTGGGTGCTTCTTCGCGGCTTAAATTGCAGTACACTTAGGAACGGGGAAAGCAATTATGAGGCACACAATACGGTATGCTTCCCCTCCCCCTCCCCCAGAAGAGTCCTCAGTACTTTATTGGACCCTTAGGGGATCATGTTTTCCTTATGGAGAAAAAATAGGGTGTGAGAGTCCATTTTGATGCAATTTGTTGATGAAGAAAATGGGAAATCGGAGAGAAGATGGAACGCACCAGTCACAGACAATACATCCTGTGCGAACAATAACTTACCAAGATGAACTGTAATTGAAAGGAGGGGAAATGGAAGCAGGCAGAAGCCCCCGCCTTTTCCTTCATATTGTTGTTCTATAAGTTGTTCTATAAAGACTCGGTCTGTGTACTGTTTGTACAGGCGTGCCCCAGTATCCACTGATTCGGTAGCCACAGTTTCAGTTATCCACAGATACCATGGATATCGGGACACCGATTAAAAAGATAGGGGAACATTTAACAAATCTGTTTTTACCTTGTTGCAGCAAAACCACTGATTGCAGCAAAACCACGTTGCAGCAAAACCTATCTTGAAAAAGATGTCCTCAGTATCCACAGTTTCAGGTATCCTCCAGGTTAGGATTGTGCCCTTAGGCACATTCCTGATTTTCTCATTCCCTTCCCCCCCACCCTTTTGTTCAATATTGTATAGTAGTGACAGTTTGGAAGATTCATAAGTATTGTTGCATGTTGGTAATTGATATAAGAATTCTACAAGTGTCCTACAGTTCTCTTTCAACACTGCGGGTCTAGTGGAGTGTAATGTCATCCTTAAAGTCACTTCTCTGAAGAAAAAAAGATATTTTCAGGAGGGGGGATATGTGCTGATTTTCCTTCAGTTAGTATAACTCTGTTATTGAGAAGATAAATACATGTATGATAATCTTTTCTTAAATGCCTTAAGGCCCAATCCTACCCAGCTTTCCAGCACCAATGCAGTTGCAATGCAGCTTTGACGTAAGAGGACAAACATTCCCTTACATTGAGGAGGCCTCCATGACATGTCTTCACTTCCACAGCAGGATGCAGCATATGCTTCATTTGCACTACTGCATCAATGCTGGAAAATTGGATAGGATCGGGCCCTTACTCAGATTAATCCGACAGGTCAAGCTGCAGGATAGGAGACCCAAGCCAAGCATCTTCCTTCCTTTACACCATCACCAGCAATATGCATGCAGGCACACACAAAAACACATATTTATCCAAAAGTGGGATTCCAATTTGTGAGATGGGCACAAGCTTGCATCACAGGACTGGAAAAAGCAAGTGTTCTTGCTAAGGCTAGAATTTGTTTTCTGTGCCTGTGCATTGCTGGAAATGTCTTTGAACTTGTACATAGGGAGATTAGGTGGGTCTCCCAGAAAGATCTGGGGTTAGGGAAATGAGAGTTTTGGGGGTATAGGGAAGGAAGGGAGTAAATTGGGGAGTAATAGAAAAGGATTACTGAGATTTAGTTCCTGGTAAAAGGCTGTGGTTGGAGATTGGGGGCGCAATCCTAACCCACTTTCCAGCACTGACCTAGCTGTGCCAATGGGGCATGTGCTGCAACCTACAGTGGAGTAACAGTCAAGAAGCCCTACTCAAGGTAAAGGAATATTCATTCCCTGACTTCAGAGCTGCATTGCCCTTGCCCTGGTGATGGAAAGTTGGTTAGGATTGTGCCCTGGCTCTCTGTAGCCTGAACCAAAAACTTGGGACAGGAAGTGAGCTTCTGAAATCACTTCACCCACTTTCAGTGGAGAAGCTAGTCTCTCCCTTCAAGTAAACCCTCCTAAATGGCCTCTTAGTAGCATGGATAGTCGCAATGCTGATTAGTGGAGACCGTTTGCAAAGGAGACTTGAGACTATTCTCCAGCCTCCATGAATGCAGTATAAAAACAGAAGTGGATTCACACACAAATGCACCCACAAACACTGACACACCACAGCATTTACGTGCGTGTTCTCGCTCGCTCGCTTGCGCGCATACACACACACGCACACACACTAAGCATGCTGTCAGTTTGGCTAAACATGAGACAGACAAGGAAAGGTAGTGGGGAATTGGTGGATAGGATTAGGCAGTATGTGAACCATTTGAGTAAAGCAAAATCTCACAGGCAGATAAGGGGCTGTGAAACAAGCCCATACAGTTAGACAGTAGCCTTAAACACTGGGGGAAGCAGGGTAAGGGAGCCACACTTTCCCAGAGGGAATGTAATGGGTAGGTTGAGAGGTGGCCTACATAGTTTAGCTGTCCAGCCTGTGTTGAATCTGCAGCTTTTGTTGGGCTCAGGGAGCTAGAAGGAGGGTTGGAAGGGAAAAGGGAAGTGGGGTGTTACCAGTCCTGGGAGCTGGCTGGCAGGTTGGCTGAAATGGGGTTGGTTTTATGCAGCAATCAGGGGATGTGGTGGCGCTGCAGGTTAAACCACTGTTGCTGAGCTTGCTGACCAGAAGGTTGGCAGTTCAAGACCGCACAACAGAGTGAGCTCCCGTCACTTGTCCCAGCTCCTGCCAACCTAGCAGTTTGAAAGCACGTAAAAATGCGAGTAGATAAATAGGCACCACTTTGGTGGGAAGGTAACGGCGTTCCATGCCCCTTGGCATATAGTCATGCCGGCCACATGACCACGGAAACCTGTCCTCAGGATGAATGCCAGCTCTTCGCCTTAGAAACGGAGATGAGCACCATCCCCTATAGTCAGTCACGACTAGACCATTCGCTCGTGGGGAAACCTTTATGCAGCACTAGCAGGCTAATGTTCTACAAACCAGGAACAACCAAATAGCCTAGAATACAAGGTGCTCAGGGATTTTACAGATGCCCCCCTCAATAAAATCCTGTGGATCTTTTTGGGGCTCCTTCCTCCTTTGCCAGTTGGGGATCCCTGCTGAGTTCTGCCTTTTGTCTTTCACACTCAGACGAGCACACGGTGGCTAGTGTGGAGGCCAGCTCTCTTCTCAACATGCCTTCTTGATTGATGTTTAGTCATGGAGTTGGTTTGGAATTGAATTAGAAATGGGGATCCTTCTTTTGGTTTGCTAACCTTGATTTTTCCTCTATCAGGAACTCTCAGGTGGTGGCTGGGCTCCCAAGGCAAAGATCTTCTGCTCTAGCAGGATATTTTCATTGTGGAACTACAGTCATGTCATGGTTGCTTTTCAAAACAAAATCACTATTGCCATCTGCACATCTTCTGAATGAGAAAATTCATCTCTTCACTGAGTATATTGATAAAGGGTTGGTTTAATTTAAAAAAAAAACCCCTTTCTCTTGCCTTGGAAAGTGTTGGTTCAAATCAGATTTTTATGCCATGAAAATATTGCTATTCAAAATAAATTAATCACACTGCAATGGAACTGACAGATTTATATATGCATATTGACTTACTAAGAATGAAGTCACAGAGCCTGGAATTAAATAATTTCTTCTTTAAGTGATCTTTCTCAGAGTGCAATTCTAACCTAGAGTTAAGCCAGCATCGTTAGGCCAGCAAAGTTTGGCTGGAACAAGGGCCACTGTAAAGCGTGTTCGGATCACTCTGAGTCAGGGAGGATGGTATAAGTTTGTGTGCTGACCTCTCACTCAGAGAGTGGTCCAAACATACCTTACAGTGTCCCTTGTGCCGGCCAAACTTTGCTGGTTTAACTGTGCCAGCCTAACTCCAGGTTAGGATTGCATCCTCAGCTACGTATGGAAGGAGGGTGAGCACTAACTTCTGCTGTGCGCCCAACCACCATGTAATCCACCCCTCCCCCATGCCATCGGAGCCAGTTCCAGTGACAGGAGGAATGCAGAGGTGATGCCTCCATGTTCTTCCTGCTGTTGGGACTGGCTCCAATGGCAAGGGGGGAGCAGATTATTTATTATTATTATTATTATTTATTTGATTTTTACCCCGCCTTTTCGCCCGGAGGCGCTCAAGGCGGCATTACAGTATAAAAAAGAAAAAAATGTAAAATTAACATTACAAAGCAGTTAAAAACAATGTTAAAAAACGATACAAACAGCAAAATTAAAACAGATACAATTTAAAACAACATGCCCAGTGGATCATATATAAAAATGAACAAACCAGCCAGCCAGCCAGCCTGTCAACAGTTAAAAGCTTTTTGAAATAAAAAGGTCTTCAGCCCCCGCCGAAATGTAAACAAAGAGGGAGCAGTTCTCAATTCTAAGGGGAGGGTGTTCCAGAGTTGGGGGGCCACCACCGAGAAGGCCCTCTTCCTGGCCGCCGCCCCTCTCACTTCTCCTGGTGGCGGCACAGTCAGAAGGGCCCCCCCAGATGATCTAAGAGTACGGGTTGGATTATATGGAAGGAGGCGGTCCCTCAAATACCCTGGACCCGAGCCGTAAAGGGCTTTAAAAATCAAAACTAGCACCTTGAATTGGGCCCGGAACAGAACCGGCAGCCAGTGCAGTCGCCGAAGCAGCGGCTCAACAGAGTCAAACCGACGTGCCCCAGCAACCACCCGAGCCGCCGCGTTCTGTACTAGTTGTAATTTCCGGACCGTCTTCAAAGGCAGCCCCACGTAGAGCCCATTGCAATAATCTAACCTAGATGTCACTAGGGCATGGGTCACTGTGGCCAGGTCCGCACAGCTCGCGGTCAGTCCGCATCGCGGTCAGTCGCCCAGCAGAACTTAGCGCTTGCCTCTTGTTTCTGTACTTGATTGATCTTAACTTTGCACTGCATCCTGCTACTATTTAAAAATAATGCATTCTTATTATGAGTAAAGATAACTGTCTCCCAGGGTAGCAAACAGTCAAGAGGTGGAAAAAAATAACATTGTTTTTCAAGGAGATTTCAAATTTTGGAACCATTTCTATACTTTGGTGTAGTGGTTCTGATGTTGGACTTAGGACCCAGCCCTATCCAAATTTCCAGTGCCACTGTCGCCATGCCAACGGGGTATGCGCTGCATCCTGCAATGGGGGGGGCAGTCACTGAGGCCTTATCAAAGTAAGGGAAAATTTGGGCTGCATCAGCACTGGAAAGTTGGTTAAGATTGGGTTGGTTAAGATTGGGCTGTAATATCCTAGTTCAAATTCCTGTTCAGAAGTCATATGAATGACTTCGTAGCTGAATGACCTCTGGATGACTTTGGACCTGTCAACATCTCTCTGCCTAACTTATCTCTCAAGGACAAAAGGAGGGAAGGAACAGGACCCCTGAGCTCCTTGGAAGTAGGGCAGTAAAAATCATTATATATAAATTGCTCCCATTAATTGCTCTGTCACATGGGCAACCCAATCCTAATCTCTCCTTACGCTGCTAGAACTAGCTTTCCTGAAGTCACAAATGTGACCTGGGTTACCACTGTGAGCCGTGGCCCACCAACAGATCTGCCACATTTCCAGGTGCCAGTAAGTCAGGGGTGGGAATGTGGTAGGGAAAGGGCAGAACAAGGCAGGTAGTGGGAGGACATGGGGAGGAACCAGGGCTGGAAGGATATTGGCAGCAGTGGAGCCACCAATGTCCCATCTGCCTTCTGGGCTTCAATCCTCCTTCCTGGGTCCACTCGGGCTGGTGCCAGAGAAATCGCTGGTGCAGGTCTGAGTAGACCTACCCTGGGTAAGGAAACAACAGTTCCAAACGTTGTTTCATGATTTCCATTTGTGTTCAATAAAGTTAAACCCCACCCTCATTCTGGTGTCTTCCTTGGGGATGGTGCAAGGGTAATAGGTTACCTCAGAATGCCAGATGCAGGTGCATGGCCATGAGATGAAAGTATCGGGTTGTCTCTTATGCTCCCGGAGGCATCTGGTAGGCCTGTGTGAGATACAGGACACTGGAGATACAGGCCCTTGGCCTGATCCAGCAAGGCTTTTCTTATGTTCCTACCCAGAGGAGACCTCCGGGACTACCCCCTACCATAGGATCCAGAGCATTCTCTGGCAACTGCATTGACAGGGGAGGAAAAGGAAAAGATTGGGGCCAAAGATATAAAAATCTGAGCCTATTGATTTTGAAGAATTTTCCAATGGAAATAGTGAGACTTACTGCCAAGTACATAACCTTCAAACAGGTTTTCCCAAGGGAGTCAGCTTTACTAAGAATGCGCCAGCCAGCTGCAGCAGAGATCCTGCGACCCTGTTCCAGCAGCCAGCAAAGCGGGTGGGCACTGCTGTGGATCCTGCCAGCCAAATACGCGTGGCCCTCTGACGTGGCCCTCTTTCTACCATGCATATAGTTCTTGGATCAGGGCCACCACGTCCATGTTTGAGGTGATATTTTCAAAGCCACCAGTGCAATGGAGAACTCTAGATGGAACAACAAGATTGGGGGATTGCTACTGCCAAGGAGACAGAACTTGCAAATATTGGCTCTAAGTCAGACCTTTGCCTTATAATTTGAGGACGTTAATCATATCATTGGTTCCTGCATGCTTGCTCCCCCTCCCGTAAGTAGCATGTGTGTGAAGCCAATCTGAATTGGTACCATAAGCAGAGTATGGGAGGGGGCCTTTCATCCCCCTACTGTTGTCCCAGTCTAGATTAACAGCCCAATCCTAAGCAGTGCCAGCCCAGCAAGGCCGGCACAGCAGGACCATATCCTAAGCCCTGCAGGAGGCAGCAGCAGCTCAGCGCAGGGCAAGGGGAGGTTTTCCCCTTGCACCCGGGTAAGCCCCAGTCATCCCTATGGGACTGCTCGGATCAGTGCCTGCAGATTTGCAGGCGTAGTGCACATGTGCAACAGCAGCCTGGATTGGGTCCATCTTGGCTGGGGATGGGGCTTAGGATTTGGCGCAACGGCTGTTGGCTGTCGCCGCCCCTGTCACCGCCCACTGCGCCACCCAATTATGCCCCCAGCACGCCTCAGAAACGCCCTCTGCGAGGTCCTGCGAAGACCGAGTACCACCAGCGCTCAACTGGTGCACTGCCCGCGCAGCTGATGGGCGCAGCTGCGCCTGAACACTGGTGCTGCTGCTTGCGCCAGTCCAGCACCCGACTCGCTGGCACAGACGCGCTTGACAGCATAGTTGCGACAGCATTGGACTGGTGAAAGAGCGCAGCGGTGGCGCAATGCCGGTATAGAATTGCGCTGTGAACTTCCCATGCATGCTACTTGGCCAGAAACAACTCTACAATGACAGCTTTTCCAGGCCAACATGCTGGGGATGGGATTCATATCAAGTTAGAAAGGATAGCGCCCTCCTACACATGTCTGGATTCGAGTCCCACAAATGCTATCAATTAAAGAAAAAAGAGCTAGGGTGCCTTGATTCAAGTCACACTTGCTTTAGCTCTGTCACAGTAGGACTTTTCACATCTATTGCAAAGAAAGAATCAAAGCGAGCCTTCTGTAACTCCTTTATAGTTACCCTCAGTGGTGTTACATTACTGGCACAGTTGAGCTGGCAGAGGTTTTCTGACTGGCAGAGTTCTGGTCCTCTGAACACCAAGATCCTTTGTCAAATTCTTAAAATGAATCAGGAACCAGAGATGGTGACACATAAACTAGTGGTTCTCAAACCTTTTGCACCGGGGCCCACTTTTTAGAATGACACTCATGTTGGGCCCTGGTGCAAAAGGTTTGAGAATGACACTGGAAGTGCTGTCATGGCTGGAAGTGACATCAGCAAGCAGGAAGTGCCATCATTATGATGTAATAAATTGACACTCCTGGAATGCAAATTGGCATTCTTGGACTGCAGCAATTGCACAACTATGAAACATTCCTGACAGAAAGAGAGTTTAGGACAAAATATTATGTAAAACCACTGAACTAAAAACAAAATTAGAAAAAAAACCCTCACTTGAAAATTCAAACTGCTACCACATACAAAAGGAACATAGCAAGACTTAGGACTTCAGCTTCCAAGATGGCTTCTCCCAGCTTTCTGTGACACACCTGACATCAGGCCATGGCCCACCAAGTGAGTCCCAATCCACAGTTTAATACTGCATTAGAGTGCTAGTCTCTCTGAACCAAGGGGTGTCAAACATATGGCACAGGGGCCGCATCAGGCCCGTGGAACTTTTTTTATCAGGCCATGTGTTGCCTGCTTTGTCTCCAGGCCTCCAGCAGCAAGCAAGCAGCTGCAGCTGTAGCAGTTTCTGCAGTAGCAATTGACCATCTTGGCTTTCGGCAGTAGCTGATGCAGTAGGGAGGGCGTGGCCAAAATGCAGAACAAGCAAAGCTGATGCTGCTTTAATAAGAAACTGCCAGCGCAGGTGGCTCGTGGCTTCTCCTTCCCACATCTTTTTCTTGCCAGTAACTTGAAAGATCAGGGAAGGCAAAGCTAGGTGAGACCATTATTATTATTAGATGAATAATTTATATCCTACCTTTCCCATGCCCAAGCAAATGCCCAAGGAGGCTTACGGAGTTACCTAATAAAGTTACAATATAAAACAATAACTCAAAACAGCAAGTACAAAAGCAATAAAATATTAAATTTTTAAAATACAAGCACACACGTAAACCATTTCAAACAGGGCAAGACCCAACACATCTCATTAGGCTCGGGGGGGGGGGTAGCAAACATGTCCAAGGGAACAGTCAAGCTACAGCACTATTCCAGGGGTGCAGAGGGCAAACATCCGCCCATCGTCCAAATGCTAGGTGAAATAGGTATGTTTTGAGCCCTCTCCGAAAAGCTGTAAAGGAGGGGGAAGTTCTTAATTCCTCTGGGAGGGAATTCCATATTTGTGGTGCCACTACAGAGAAGGCTTGCCCCTGAGCCACCATCCCTTTAACTTGGGATAGAGATGGCACATGAAGGAGAGCCCCTTCAGAAAACCAAAGAGGTGGACTGGACTGTATGGGAGAAGGTGGTCTTTTACGTAACTTGGACCCAAGCCATGAAGCCATGAAGAGCCTTAAAAGGTCATACTATCAATTTGAATTGAGACCAGAAACGAATACCCAGCCAACTGTGTGTCGTAAGTAAAGCAAGCTAGGCCTTGGCCTGTCTCCATCTTGGACCTGGCAGGCCCAGCTCCTTCCCCTTGTCCTTCTCTCCCTCTGTGGGAATGGAGCAGAGAGCCTGAATGTGGTGTCTGGAATCTCAGTGGCCCTGAGGGCCAGATAGCACATCAGAGCTCCGAGCCTTGCTGGCCAAGGCCAAACCTTATTATATCAGTACTACTAACTTTGAACCTCCAGGTGGGAGGGGGAATGGTGCCGGAGCCTCCCAGCCAGAAGGAGGGGGGGCGGGGAAGCGTTTGAACAAAGGGAACAAAAACGGTTGCTCAGACTGCAGGTGAGAGACCATCAGGCTTCCAGGGCCACCTGTTACTGCCCTGTTAGGTGAGAGATAGGCAGTTAGATGTAGCCAGATAGTTTTGTTATTTTTGCATTGGGCTTAAGTAGTTGTGCTGTGTTTTGCTTGGGCCTCTGAGCCTACGTAATCTTTAGCTTTAATAAATTTTACTATGGCTGCAATCCTATACACACTTTCCTGGGAGTAAGCCCCATTGGACACAATGGGACTTACTTCTGAGTAGACATGCATAGGCTTGTGCTCTGTGTTTTACACAGTGCCTCGTCTACCGGGAACGAAGGTCAGCTAACTCCAGTCTTGACACTGGGCTAAGCTACCTAGGGTGTTGCCTGACAGTATGATTGGGCACGGGTAAAGTCTCCTGGACCACTGAGGGTTGCTAGTGGTCAAGAGGGAAGAAAGTTCAGCATCCATGGTCCCCGGGAGGTTGTCTGGGGGCTCCTAGACCCCAGGTATCATGATACTGAGTTGAACTATCTAGCTCCTGTAACCACCTAGGCTGCTGCACTTCACACTAACTGCAGCTTCTGTACCATCCTCGAGGGTAGCCCCACATACAGCGAGTTACAGTAGTCCAGTTTTGAAGTCACAAGTGCATGGACTACTGTGGCCAGGTCCAAATGGCCCAGGTATGGTTGTGGTTGACGCAACAGTCGAAGCTGGGCAAATGCACTCCTAGCCACCACTGCCACCTGGTTCTCCAGAGGGAGCTGAGAATTCAGGAAAAGTCCCAGACTGCACACTGTTCTTGCATGGGGAGTGCCACCCCTTTCAGAGTGGGTAGATCTCAGTACCTGCATTGAGGATTTTCTCACCAGGAGGACTTTTCTGGATTGAAGAGTGGGGTGGCTCTTTTTTTGGCAGGGACTTAGGGCACAATCCTAAACTGAGTTAGGCTGGCGTAAGCTAAGCCAGCAAAGTTTGGCCAGCACAAGGGACACTGTAAAGTATGTTTGGACCACTCTCGCAATCAGAGAGGCCAGCACACGAACATGCGCCATCTTCCCTGACTCCAAGAGTTGTCCAAATGAGCTTTACAGTGGCTCTTGTGCTGGCCAAACTTTGCTGGCCTAACTCCACCGATCTAACTTCAGGTTAGGATTGTGCACTTAAACAACCACATGTCATACATTCAACAGGCAATGTTTCCCTCATCACAGTAATTCCATCCTAGTGAAATGCTCACTTGTTATTTAACATTAGTTATCAACCCATCAAATTCTTCCCATGAGTAATGCACTGACTTTATTGATTGTTGGAAAAAGTATTGAAAACCTATTCTCCCCACAAAGAACATAGGCTTTAAAACAGTCAGTTACTCTAGAACACTGATCTTCAACCTGTTTTGTGCCACGACTTCAACAAATAAGTAACATAAGAGACTGAGGACCCACTGTTGGCCATGCCCCTTCTGGGACCCTATCCACCCTCTCCATGCTCCTGTTACTCCCTCCCAGCACTGTTCACTGTAACCAAATATTCATTAGAGAGAGCAGACAAAGTTACCATGAAGCTTGGAATTAATGAAAGATACCATATTTTCAGCTGAAGATCTGAAGTTCGGGACAGCCGGAAGTCTCTGTGAGCGGCAGACCTCGTTAATTGCGGCTGATTAACAGCTGAGCTTCAGCTGCCTTGTATGAGGGGGAGTTGTGCCGAAGTTCAGCCACTTCTCTGGTGGGAGCAGGGAAGCCGCTTATCAGCCAGCAAGAAGACAAATGGGTGGCCAGAAACAAGGACTAAATCCAGAAAGATCCAACTGTATGTGTGTAGTTCTTGAAAGATAGAACATTTCTGTAAAAATTGTAAAAACCTTCGGGTTTCTGAATAAAGTCTGCCTATGTAAACTGCCTTGAGTTATAGTCATTAGAGAAATCTGGTGACCTAAGAAAGGCGGTATATAAATCCAAGTATTATTATTGTTATTGTTATTGTTATTTTGGAAGAGTTGCTAAGAACCTGAGCTGGACTGGGAGACAGTCTACTGATCTACTCGCTGATCTTCCCAGATATCTGGGAAGTTGTGATTGAAGCTGTGCAACAATTAGCCCACTATTTGCAGGTATCATCCAATAGTGAGCATTGCCTTGGAAGATAATGATGCAGATTCAAAGTCTGCAGCCACCACAGAATCCATTACAAACAGACTCTGTTGAGTATAATTCAAAGGTTCTGATCATGATGCATAAACTATACTTCTCAGAAGTTAACTGAGCCTAGGCACTGGGAACAGATCTCACCAGCGCTTAAAGGGCTTTGCTAGCTCCTAGTCCATTGCTGGCGCTGTTGTTGACCTTTAAAAGCTTCTGCAGCTTGGGATCTGAGGCAACATGTGCTCTCATGTCAACCGCCCATGCACTGAGAACAATTTTGGAGGCACATCAGAGGTGAGATGTGAGCAGAGAAAAGGCCTTCTTAGTGATAATGCCCTGTTTCCTCAACTCTCTCCCTACAGAATTTTGCCTGGCACTGCTAATTTTTGGATGGCAGGCGAAGCCTTTTTTAATTTGCCCAGGTAAACAGTCTAACACCTTTTGGTCCCTGGTGAAATGATGAAGACATGACTATTCTATGCCAAGGATGTCAGCAGAGAATACGCCTATGTCCTGCAGGTTGGATGTGGTCCCCATAAGCTCTTTATCCAGCCTTGTTATTTAACTGGAGCAGGATGGAGATCTCCTTGCGGTAAGGGGATATATTTCCCTTTACCCCAAGTAAGCCCCCAGCCACGTCTATCTTCAATCAATCAATCAACAGGTACTTATATACCGCTTTTTCAACACAAAGTTCACAAAGCAGTTTACAGGCAAATAATAATAAAGTTAAATGGCTCCCTGTCCCAAAAGGGCTCACAATCTTAAAAAAGGCAGACCGCCAGCAACAGCCACTAGAAGACTGTGCAGGGGTGAAGAGGGACAGTTACTCTCCCCCTGCTAAATATAAGAGGAACACCACTGGAAAAAGTGCCTCTTGTCCAGTTAGCAGGGGTTATCTTGGATCTGCAATCTCGTGCAAACCTGGGAAGCCCTGTGAAATTGGCAGGCTGGCCAGCAGGGGAGTTAAGATATGGTGTGCACTGCTCCTGGGCCTGATCCGGCTCCCATTCTTCTCCCTGCCCCAAAATGCCCCCTCTGTTCCCCCCTCCCGCCACCCTCTACCAGCCCCCCCCATTGCCCCCAGCACACACTCACCTGTGCTGGCCAGTGCTGGGCTGGAATTTTGCAAGCTGGCACGTGCCTTTGGGCTGGTGCTGTCTGCTCTCCGGTAGCTGCAAATTTTTTTTACCCATGTTTGTGGCACTGGGAGCCGGCACAATTAGGGCAGCACCACCTCAAAGGAGCCTTTAGGTTATGCTGCTAATGACATAACTTCTTGTTTAATGATGTCACTTCTGATCCTCAGGTGGTGCCACGAATGCTATTCAGCCCATTATATTTGACACCTTTTGTCTATGGTATCCAGAAGTGTACAAGGGCTTTTCAGTGTCCTGGGCATCCCGCATGACAAAGGGGGTGGGGGCACGGGCACCTATAAGGGAGACTGGAGCAATTTCTCTTCACTTTCCGACTCAGAAGTAAGGGCTCTTGCAGGGGTGACTGGGGGGCTATTTCACCGCAGCTGTGGTTGAGAGGGTGCATGCACACCAGTTGCTTCCCCAGTGGGGAAGCAATTAGAGAGCACTTATTTGCATTCCCCCAATGGTGCACATGGCTGGTGCTATATCGTGCTGCAGGGCAGATCTGCCACTGATGCTATCAGACCAATTTCAGCCTATGGGTGGAGCCTTCATTGCCACAACTGCAATAGATATTTTAGTAATTGAATGAAAGGAGAGAAAACAGAACAAAGGATACATGAAATAGGAAAACAGCTAATGGTTTGGGTTTTTTAATAGTGAAGAATGTAGCGAAGCACAATGAAGTAATGAGAACCTAGTAACTATTGAACTCTTTAGCTATTGAATATCTCAGTATTTTAAAAGCGTTGTACATCTATGATATGGAACTAGTTAGGTTTTCTGCTTCTAAAATGTGGACATTTCTACGTCTCTTTGTGAAAGAAAGTGAGCTATTTGTAGATTGAAATACATTTCCAATGGAGACAGGAGAATTCCAAGGTCCTGATTCCATGCATGTCTCCCTGAATGCAATGAGATTTATTGGCATAGGATTGCACTTTAAGACTTACGTCAATCTGACTATATGTCTGGTTTGGGCCCAACAGATCTTGGCAGAATTGGACCCACAAAATGTTTTTGGCAGGACCTCAACAATTGGGGTCTCTGGGAAGAATGAGAAAAGAGAAACAGTTTGAAACATAAAGAGCCGATGCCAGGTAATTCAAAGCCAAGAACTGACTGAACACATGCTGAAGCTCAAACAGGTGAAGAGATAAAAGTCCAAAAAAGGGAATTGGTGGGAAATGTGTGGAGGCTCAGGAATCTGGAATAGGCAAAAGATAAAAGAAGGAACCAGGTGCAAGTAATTAAAGCTTAGACCAAGTACTAGTTTCACTTATGCACTAGACCAGTGGCTCTCAAACATTTTAGACCGGGACCCACTGTTTAGAATGGCACTCGTTTTGGGACCCACCATAAGTCATTAACCTGAAAGTGATGCCATAGCTGGAAATGACATAATCAAGCAGGAAGTGACGTCATTGTGTCGTAATCAAATGACACTCCTGGAATGCAAACTGGCATTCCAGGACTGCAGCAATTGCACAGCCATGAAACTTCTCTGACAGCAAGTAAGATTAGGACAAAAATATTATGTCAAAGCACTGAACTAAAACCAAATTAAAAAACCCTCACTTGAAAATTCAAACTGTTAACACTCACAAAAGGAATATAACAAGAGTCAAGTCCACAGCTTCCAAGATGGCTGCTCTCAGCTTTCTGCGACCCACCTGATATCAGGTCACAACCCACCAAGTGGGTCCCGATCCACCGTTTGAGAAAGACTGCACTAGACAATGTTAAGCTGCCTTTAGGGAAGGAAATATTTGGAGTTCCAGAATCAAGCATGAGATGGAACTTCCCACAATATTTTCCCTATCTTGCTTTCCTCTGCTTCAATTGGCAAAGCAGGACAAGGCTCTTGGCCATACTTTCAATAACTGTATTGCAGAGGGAATTTCAAGAGGCACTGAGGGTGCAATCCTAACCTGCAGTTAGGCCAGCAAAGTTTGGTTGGCACAAGGGACACTGTAAACTATGTTTGAATCACTCTCGGAATAACAGAGGCCAGCACACAGAAGTGCCCCATCCTCCCTGACTCCGAGAGTGATTCAAACACGCTTTACGAAGGCCCTTGTGCTGGTCAGACTTCGCTGGCCTAACTGTGCCGGCCTAACTCCAGGTTAGGATTGCACCCTGAATTTCTCATGTGGGCATGACAAGTTGCCCCTGGGAACCACCCCTTTCCTACATTTGTATCAAAGGTTCCTAGTTCTCCATTGCATCTGGTCACCCTGCTAAGGTTACCTGCTCCTTTTGTAGAGAAGTCTTTGCCTAGCAGACCTTCGGCTATTGCCTTGTAGAAGCAATAGCTTTTGGGTGTGCATTTGTGGAAATGCAACAAACAAAAGGTATGCAGTCTCCTGTAATTTTGTTTGCACCACTTTTGTTAAATATGATACAGTATATTTGTTCACCAGATGTAACATAATAGCGAGCTAGGGTGTGTCAATTCGTTGCTGTGATTATTTCATTGATGGTGATGATGGTGGTGGTGGTGGTGGTGGTGGTGAAAGTCTAGTGAGAAAGGTGAAGATGACTCAACAAGATTACAAGCATTGTTCTTGCCTGGACTTTGGAACCATAATTTTGGTGATTATCACTATCAGTTTGGATCACTGGGAGCAACACATGACAAAACCTTGATACAGCAGCCTAATCCTATGCATGTTTACTTGGAGGTGGGTCTCACTGAAGTCGATAGGACTTACTTCAAATTAAGTGTACTTAGAACTGAAGGCTTAATATGAGTTCTACTGAAGTAATAATAAACTGTCACAAGTATATTTGCCATTAGTCCAGGCCCAGCAGGCTTTTTGAGGTTTTATTCTTCTGTAGTCATAAAGTCTTCTTTACAAAGTTTGCAAAGAGCTGATGCTATCCCTTACACTCCAATGAAGATACTGACACACATCAAAGTTGCAAATAACAATGTGTTTTTAAATCTGTCTCTAGCCATTTTTTTTTTACTTTGATGAAGAAAGTCTTTAAATTTCTACAAATGAATAGCTAGAGATTCTGGTTACAAAACTGAAGCTATTTCATCAACCCAACTTTGGTCTTTTTCTTTTAAATGAGTAGTTTGCTTGGACACTTGGAAAAGAATATGGTAACATATGTCTGTGTGTGAGCCCAATCCTATCCAACTCTCCAGGGCTGATGCAGCCACAATGCTGCATAATTGTGCATCAAACATTCCCTTACCTTGAAGAAGCCTCCATGACTGCCCCCCCGCTCTGCAGGATGCAGCACATGCCCCATTGGCACAGCTGCATCAGCACTGGAAAGTTGGATAGGATTGGACCCTCTGTGTGTGTGTGTGTGTGAGAGAGAGAGAGAGAGAGAGAGAGAGAGAGAGGGAGGGAGGGAGGGAGGGAGGGAGGGAGAGGCCATTGTGGAGAACTGGTTAACTGAACTGTAGGCACCAAGGAAAGCAACAGAACGGGTTGAGCACTCAAACAAGCATCAGTCTCACCCACTTCCCCCATTGCAAGAAAAGGCATTGTTCATGTACTGAAACAGTTTTATTTTACTATATCATCATCAATCAATCGACTGAAAAGAGCATTTGTATATAGTATCGCTATCATGTCAAACATATATGTGAAGTATATCTAACATGTGAAGTGTGTGTGTGTGTGTGTGTGTGTGTGTGTGTGTGTGTGTGTGTGTG
>JAJKFI010000007.1:835255-865849 GCA_029204185.1 Lerista edwardsae | reverse complement strand
TGTGTGTGTGTGTGTGTGTGTGTGTGTGTGTGTGTGTGTGTGTGTGTACATACATATCGTGCATGCAGAAAAACCACCATGTAGGTCAAAGCTTGTCCTTAAAACACCCTTTGTTCCTTCTGTGCCCCCAATATTCTGTTCCCTCATTGGTGGTGAGAAACCTTGAATGCACTATTAAAAGTTAGCTCTAATATATAGATTAGACTGAGGGTGCATTTACCTTTCAGTCACAAACATTGAGCAAAATACAAGGACATCAGGCATTTGCGGAAACTAGCTTGTTGTCAGTTGGCAGACAGGGAGCAAACACGGACCAAAGTTAATTTTGAGTTCATCTGGGAATAGGAACTGGATATTTGCACACCAGTATTTCAAAATATTGGCCAAACAAACCGCCATTTACAGATAGTCTGTCCAAATCAAGGAAACAGCATTTGACATATTCTGCAGATCCACATGCATCATTGTGGATATTGTTACTGCTTGTCCTAGATCTGGCCTGGAAGCTGATAAGCTCTGTCAGCTGGTTGCTGCCAGCAGGCATCTGGCTTTTTAAAAATCTGGCTTTTCCTGTTACACAAAAGGAAAGATGTCCAGGCCCCAGCATTCCCTTGATGAAAGTGATCGTGAAATAAAAAGTTCCTTGCCATCCTTAGTCACGGCAATCCTTAGTCACATTTTCCCGGGAGTCACTTTTTCTCCCTTCATGAAAGGATTTGTGATAGGATTTGATAAGGGCATATCCAGTCTGGTCAGATTTCTGGGATGGAACTAGATGTCTGGGCATTTTTGATTCCCCATACGGTGTTTTCCTCTGCATTTATTTGCTCTTGGTCCAGCGCACAGAAGCAGCATGATTTCTCTGTGTCCCAGGAGGCTGTTACTGAGATGCTTCCCATACTCAAAACTAAGTACAGGAAGTTGACATCTGGATGTATCTTAACTTCAGAGACTCTCACTTGCTTGTTTATTTTGATTGCTCCAAATTAGACCTGTATGTTTTAGTGAAAGAAGAGAATGGGAACCTCGGGAAGCCTTTCATCCAATTCCAGAGACAGGATTGCAACGACTTGCCAATTTGCAGTCAGTCCATGTGGTAGTCTTGGCATGGTGGAGCAGCCTGAAGACAGAACTTGAAGATGGAGCTACAAATGTGCCAAAAAAGGGGACTTCTCAAGCTTCCTTTAACAGCAAAGCAAAAAAGATTATGTTTCATTGTCCAAACCGTAATTGCTGGCACAACCGCCTTTGATTACAGCGAGGCATTATGTTGACAATGTGCCTGAGAAGGGACAGGCCTGGATCGACGATGCCTCTCAATTAGCCTAATGTTTTAATCGTGTCTCATAAATAGCTGCTTCTCACTGAAGGGTTTCCTGGAGATGTTTTAACAATAAATATTCAGTCATTAATTTTTAGTGGTGTAGGATCCAGATGCGCGTGTCCTCTCAAGGTCGTGTATCGATGCTTTCTTCTTTTTATTTAACTGGACTTTGGCAAAAGAAGTTAAAAGTGGATTCCATGGTCAGGAACTAGTGTAATGCAAAGGCTAGTCAACAGGGGCATAGTTAAAGAAGTGCAGGAGGGTGCAATTGCACCGGGCAACAAGCATTGGGGGAGGCAACAAGCTGAGATTGACAGTAGTGGCCAAAATTGTGAAAATCTTGGTATGTATGAATAATACCATTGTGTTACATACCATTTGATGTGGAATTTAATGCAGAATACAATGAAACAAATTGGAGTGTAATATCTTCATTTTATCAAAAAAAGCAAGAAAATGAAAATACCACTGTGATGTCATTTCCTGTTGTGATATCACTTCAGGGGCATCATTTTGCCCTCTGCACTGGGCTACACTTTCATTAGCTATCCCAGTGCCACTGAGGTGGGTGTGAAGGACTAGGCTTTCCTTCCCAAAGCAGCCTGCTAGCGGGGCTCACTGCCCAAGCCACCATTCACTTGACACACTTCCTGGTCTTGACCAAGACCTCTCAGGTGTCGTCTTCTTACCTGGCATCATATGAACCACCAACTCTACCACTGCTCCAGCTTTTACTCCTCCCATCTCTGGATTTGAAAAGGAAGAGAAGAATGGAGCAGAAGAACATATGTGAAGGACATCTACCTACAGTCCTCTTCTCTATCCTTTATCGTACATCAGTGGCTCCCAAACTGTGAAATGTGCCTCTCCAGGGAACCATGGAATCCTTCCATAAAATACACTGTCCTATACAATGTATCAGATGGTAGCCCTAATGGGGAGCCATGGCCGATGGCCAAGTAGGTCATGGGAGCCACCAGTCAAAACACTTGGGAACCACGGTCTTACATGTTGTTACACTCTTCCTTTAGAATCCCGGGAGCATGACGAAGAGCAATGCAGGCAAGAGGACAGAGAGGAATTTTCTAGTGTCTTTTCTAGTGTCTGTTGCTGGTGGTGTTCTGCATTTCTTTTAGACAGTGAACGCTTTGGCACAGGGAACCATTTATTACTACTATTTGAATTTGCCTGTAAACTGCTTTGTGAACTTTGTGCTGATTGATTGACTAGCAGGCACCCGTATCAATCTCTGCCTAAGGGGATGCTTCACAGTTGCGGACCCAGCCAAGGAGATGCCCTGGGACCAGGAACAAGGAGTGCAGTCCCCTCTGCCAGCTCCCTGCGCCTTGCATCACCCTGCCATGTGCCCACACCATGCCAGTCTCCATTTTGGAGCTGTACAGGGGCAAAGGAGAGTGGGTGGGCCGAACACGGCTTGCCTCTGCAAGAGGCACGTCCCCTCATCATTTTCCCCTCCCTCTCCACTACCATGACACTGGGGGCATTTGCTCCCCCTTCATTATGGTAGGACTGCCACTGATGTTTCAGTCCGTTTCATGGACACGACTGATTCTGCATACTTCCCTTGTCTCTGCATGGGCAAATGAGGGGGCCAGCTGGTAATCAGGACACTGGATTTCGTGCTGATTGCTAACCCACGTTCTACATATAAAACAATTCAAGACAGTGTTTATACACCTTTCAATCTATTCCTTTAGTTGAGTGCAATTAAAAAAAATGCAATAAAAATGTTTCAAATGTGCCTGTTTTACTATTATGCCATTATAACCAAGCACAATCCTTTATAGCTGCATTTAATACATAGTGCATTATACTGAGGGCACTCTAGCGATCTGTAGGGTAGCTAACTCTCCAGGGTTGGCCTGGAGTCTCCAAGAAATCAACATTGATCTCAGGTGACGAGTGAAAGCAGTCCTGGAGATTTTAATAAGACCTCCAGGAATAGCTAACATTGCATGATGTAGTGGAAAAAGAATCTTGGCAACCCAAGCTGTAAGTGTAGCTATGAAAACAATGGCTGCCTCTAAATGAATACTGAACACCCTGCTGCTATTGGAGTCTCATGTGTCTATTTATTTATGTTTTAGATTTCTAAAGAGAAAGAACGCATTACAAGTCAATATCATAGGCAAGATGTTAGCAGCAGGGTTTATTTAAAAAGAGAGCTTTCTTTTCCATATTGTGGATGCTGTTGTTTGTTGAAAGTGAATGATTTTCCATGAACCTTTGGCCTGTTCACTCTTCTACAGTGATTGCCGTGTTAAAAAGTAACCGTCAGTCTTCCATTTAACAAATTACAGTGTTGCATCAAATGTTTACAACTGAACATTTTCACTGCAAAAATAGGGACTTGGAAGCTCTGAGATATTTTCCACCAAACTTCTGCTTGCCTATTTTCTTGGAGGTGCAACAATAATGTTTTAACTGAACCACAACTTTGACTGTGATAACTAAAAGGGATGCTGTACTAGCATTCTATTCTTCACTGGCGTTTCTTAAAACTTAAAACCGCCATCCAAGCCATTTATGGAATACTGATTCCTATTATCAGTCATGCACGTTCAAGCCTCAGCCTCCTCACCTTACAAAACAGGGACAATAATATCGGCCTCCATCACAGAGCTATTGCAAAGATTATTGAAGCATCATAGGGTTGTCACCTCTGATTGAAGTTATTCCAGATTATTGATTGTCCAACCGGATATCATGCTGGAAATTCCTGGAGACTCGGTTCAACACTCCAGGATTGCTTTCCATAGTCTCTTGGAGATTGATGTTGATACTTGAAGACTCCGGGACAGGACATGGGCGGGCTTGGGAGGTGGCTGTACGGCCACTTCCTAAGCCCGTCAGTGAGGGTACGTGGCCCCGATTTCGGCCACACGGTCTCCTCGGATCTGCACCCACTCTTTAGCAGGCGCATATCCGAGGAGCAAATAGGGGAGGCTGGAGCCTGTCCTAAGCAGCGCTGGATTTGGCGCAGGCTGGCCGGACTCGCTAATCCAGCGCTATTTAGGATTGCGCCCTGAATTGGAAAAGGAGGCAAGAGTCTGAGCAGAAGAGTGGTGGACTAGAGTGTCTCTGGTGGTTTAGCCCATCACTCTCTTCTCCTCCACACCACCTTCCTCTTTTCTTTTCTTTTCGGTCCGGGGAGTGAGACAGGGCTGGCCCTGCATGGAAGAACTGATCATGGATCTGCTGGTATATTTTTCATGCACCACCTTCTAGGATTAGGGAGTTAGACAATCTAGCCGTAATGGTTTGGAAATGTTGTAACATGAGATTACAGAGGGCTCTTAAGAAGTAAATCACACTCATTACAATGGATTACTTGCTTCCGTGACAGAGGCTTACGATAACGGTGTTTGTCTGTAACAGTGTTTCAATTGAGGAACCATAAAAAGGACAGTACATAATAAAATACTGATCTACGCATCCTATCATCAGTGCTTCTCCACACTGCCGGCTCAGCATCTTGGAACAGAGCCACAATTTCTTTTAAAAAGGGGGTCTTCCATTGCGAAAACAATTTGCCATGCTTGTGTGTGTCAGGCGGCTGCCTAATGGCAGTGCATATTCAAATGCGCTGGGCTCTTTCTGGTGGATTTTAAATGGATGCTGTGGAATTTTGGGTACTAACATCAATAGAAATTGCATTCCCGTGTATGTCATTCTTATCTTGGTTCTTGTGTACTATATATAATAGGTTTCAGTATCTTCTTCCTAGGCTGCTAACAGCCCAATCCTAAGCTGCCCCAGTGCCTGGAGGAAAATGGCTAGTGTTGTATCTTATTGGGCCAGGGCAGTTGCCAGACTCTCCTCAGGGCAAGGTACATTTGCTCCCATATCCCAGGTGGAACTCAGCTGGTGGCAATGAGTCTTCTTGGCAATCCCTAACAAAAGCCCCAGGCGCTCCTGGGGTGGCTGCAATGAGCCGCCTTGCCTTGCCGAGAGGCAAGCAGTTTCGGCTCTCGCACCTGCACCTGCCAACTTACGGCCTCAAAATGGAGCCTGGCGTGGCATGGGGGTGGAGCAGACTGGAGCGCGCACGGGGTGTGGAAACAGCGGAGGGGACAGGCCACCTCCTTCTCTGCCTGTGGGCGGCCCATTGACTGGATCTGCAACTGCTTCTTAGCTCTGCACCTGCTATTTGGTGGTTGCAGCACTGAGGAGGCCTGCCTCAGCCTTTCTGGCCAGGGAGGGGGCATAGGATTTGGTGGCAGAGTCTGCTGCCATCTCTGCCCTCCCCCTGGCTCAGTCCTCCCTCTGGTAGACCACCCAGTTCTGCTCCCTTCCCCATGCCTTGACAAACCTCCCAGCCGCCTAGTGGTGAAACGTATTGCCTGGCACTTCCACAGTGAGTCCTCCAGGCACTGATGCCCAGCGCTAACTGGCACTGCCCTTGTTGCTGCGGCCTCACCGTCTGCACAGGAGTGCCTTATGGCACTTTTGTAATGGGGTTGCTGAGGCAGCACAGCAGCTAGCAGTGCTTCCCCAGCATAGGATCGGGCCCTAAATCTCAGGCCTTTATTTCGGCCCCATTCCTCTTGTGGCCTTGCACTGCCGGAACTAGTGCTCTCGAGCTGCTAGAGGCTTCGCAGGTGCCAGGGTCAGATAGAACTAGCACGGAGCCTGTGGCATATCTTATAAAGGGCATATCTTATAACCCTACATGTTAAGAAATACACATAAGTATTAAAACATACATTATTGATTTGCATAGTGAACTAATTCCATTTTTTCATTTGCTAAAATGCTTGCTAGACATGTGAGTAGGCATGAATAGGATTTCGGTGGATTCACCTTAAGGGCAAAGCACAAGAAAACAGAGGGTGCATTTCATCATTTACTTGTGCAGAGTTTTGTGGGTGTACAGTAGGTATTGAGGCACACTATTGATGTAAGGGAGTGCAACAGAATGCAAATATCTTATTGTCATGTGTGCTCTGTGAGGCATCTGGGAAGCTGGACTAGATGGTCCTTTGCCCTGATCCAGTGGGGCTCTTTTTATGTTCTTCTGATCCTGCTGTCTTTCCCCCATGGCAATCTGGGTAGCCTCTGCCTCTTGCAACACCCCGTCTCATTTGCTTTGGGTCCCTGGTGCTGGTGGGGTGGTCCGCCTCCCTGACAGTGATGCCACTGGGTATGAGGCCCTTGAAACTGCGAGGCCTATAGTATTTGCTACATTCATTACTGTATCTGTGGTCTATTTTTGGATGGGAGACAGAATGCCAGGCTGTGACAAGCTGCTGTACCTGTTGTGGCAGAACGGAGTCACTGTGGAGCTGATTAGCCAGTGCGGGAATGTTGTGAGAAGGCCAGCCGGCAAAAGAATGGAGTCCCAACCTTGAGGATCTGTCCAGCCTGGACTTACAATCACCTGCTGAAGCTCGATGTCACATGGCCGGAGGAGAGAACCACACTGTGAAGGCTACATCTGGGACTGAGGATTCGGTGAATCGCAGAATACTGTATATTTGTAAAAACCCCATTGAAAAATGGTGGTTTAGACTAGCCTGCCCATGTAAGTCGCCTTGGGCAGTTGCTTTGGCATGGGAAAGGCGGGGTATAAATTCTTCAAAATAAATACAAATAATTACTATGTTAATCCTATAGGATCCAGTACATTGGCAGTGGGAGCAATGAGGTTGGGGCTGATAGAGGACAAGGAGCAGGGTGGAGGGGGAGGATATTGGCAGCAAATAATTACACGCGATCCTGCCCCCCCATTTTCACCCTGTCCCATTCCCTTCCTCTCCTTGCTACGTGGCATAGGTTCGAGTGGGCTCATGGACCACCAGGATGCCTTTACAGAAGTATGCAAAAATATTTTTACTTACCTCTGGCTGGCCTCCTGATTGCTTCCCCACCATTGGATGCAGCATGTGCTCCACCAGCCTGACTACATCAGCACCAATGGTGGGGGATAAGATTGGGCAGTTGATTATTCCACTTTATCTGATGATATGAAGAATTGACCCTGCTGACAGATCGTGCGGGAAAAGGCATATCTTGAAAATTCCCCTTCTGTTTCTCTCTGTCCCTGTTGGTTTATAATAAAAGCTGAAACAATGAGCTGCACGTACGCTTAATTTTTTGCAATGAGCATTGTAATGATGTTAAACATGACAGTGTTCAGTGAGCGTTTAGAACTGAGCGTTCAGAGCCGAATTAAGGAAAAGCTGCATTGGACACAACAAAAAGATTCTGCAGAACAAAAATACAATGAAATTCACTGTGAAGAGAACCCATAGACCAGGGGTAGGCAACGTGGGGCTTGCAAGCTACCGGTAGCTTGTGGGGCATGTGCTCTCAGGACGTGGCTGCTCAGAGTGGGGTTGCAATCCTAACCTGGAGTTAGGCCAGTAAAGTTTGGCCAGCACAAGGGACCCAGTAAAGTAAGTTTGGAACACTCTTGAAGTCAGAGAGGCCAGCACACATTACACACACATCCTCCCTGACTCCAAGAATGGTCCAAATGTGCTTTGCGGTGGCCCTTGTGCCAGCCAAACTTTGCTGGCCTAACTATGCTGGCTTAACTCCAGGTTAGGATTGCGCTCTGAAATTGGTGACTGCAACTTCACCTGGGGTGTGTGCGGATGGGAATCACAGTAGCTCTCTGGCAGTTAGTCCTTTGGTAAGTAGCTCATATATATCCAGGGGGTACCTACCCTAACCATAGGAACAAGAGATAAGTATAAGAGCTCAATCCTATCCTAAATTCACGCCGGCTCAGTTAGACCAGCCAAGTTTGGCCAGCACAAGAGCCACCATAAAGTGTGTTTGGACCACTCTCGGAGTCAGGGAGGATGGAGCACATCTGACTCCGAGAGTAGTCCAAACATCACTTTACTGTGGCTGTTTTCCAGGCAGTTCTACCCATGTTTTACCTTCAATCAGTCTCAGGGCTCAATCCTAACCTGGAGTTAGGCCGGCCCAGTTAGGCTGGCAAAGTTTGGCTGGCACGAGGGCCACTGTAAAGTATGTTTGGACCACTCTCGGAGTCAGACGTGCACCATCCTCCGTGACTCCGAGAGCAGGCCAAACACACTTTATGATGGCCCTTGTGGTGGCGAATAAGCACAGCGAATAAATGGTGTTTGGGATGAAAGAAGGTGGCCATTGTAGCGCTTGGAGGATCCGTATTTGTACTGACATTGTTAGCTTTACAAATAGAAAGGAGATTAAATTGATGGCTGAGCCTATGGTAGGGAGCAGTCAATACAAAGCAGGAGGGCAATCAAATTTGGAATGACTTGAATTGACTCAGAACATGGGCAGCTGAAGCAATTCAGTGCAGAGAAATGCAAAGTAATGAGTCTCGGGATTAGAGCACGACTGGGAAATATATCATTAGTGCCCATATGCTTCAAAATACTGAGCAGAGTAGGATCAGAGTAGGTAGAGTTGGATACAGCAATAAATACCCTTGGCATAGTGCTGAACGTAAGTAAAAATGCAAATGGGAGCAAAACAATGAGTGTATAAAATGAATTTGGACCAAATAAAAACTTAGCAGAAACAGGAAGAATTCTAGCAAATGCAGATGGGAATTGTAAGAACATTCCAAAAAATCCAGTTAGGCTGGCAAAGAAGAAGAGCATAGAAGCGTTCAATAGAGTTCACAGGGGAATAAATAAGGTGTGGATTTACGCACATCCTTTTTTGAAAATGTTCTGAATCCTTTCTCTACATTTGTCAATATGGCAATGGAAAAAGAATCCTCAGCCACTGTTTTCACACTATTTACAAACATTTCAGATGTCTAGTACTTGTGTGCAAAGAGTTAACTGGGGAGTTGGTTGAAAAATCTATTGAAAATAAGGCCTTGATATGCACTTTACTGAACAATTTCTGTCTATAAACTGGTAGGATGAACATTTCTTTTAATCAGATTTCCATGGGGAATTCTCGAGGAATGAAGACTTCAATGCGATTTTCTATGCATGCATTCAGCTGAAATTGACATATATATGGACTACTGAAAGTATATAATGCAAAAATTTCCCTAGTTCTCCCCCCCCCCAATGACTGCTTAAAGTGGGAAATAGGTGTGTCATCTCCATGCCGGGTCTGGGGGTGTGCGGGGCCCAGGGTGAAAGAGAGCAAGGAGTACAGCGAGAGTTACCTGTGAGTTGGGTAGAGGTTAGACATGACCGATTTATTTGTGTCAGCAATTTGACATTCATGGGGGCCTGTTACTTCACGGGAACCCCCGGTAGTCCATACAAAGTGGGCTCCGTCCAAGGGGTGCGCTCCCTCACGACAACCCCTTCTCCTCAGCAGGATCAGTGGTGATGGCAGCGGGCCGAGTCGGGTCAGAGTCCACAGCTTGTGGGGTTCCAGATGGCGGCGAGTCCCTCGGGTGGCCGGAGGGGGACTGGCCCAGCCGCCCACAGGGCAAGAAGGTTGGTGCCTGCCAAGGCCGGGCCCAAGGACTTCGAGCTGCCTCTTGGGGGACGCCGGACTCGCTGGGGCAAGGCCGGCTGCCTGCCTGGAACTCTGGGACCTCCAGGGCCGGGGGACTCCCCAAGGAGCAGGGCTTGGGCTGCCCCATCAAGGCTGGGGTAAGCCTTGGCTTACCATCAAGGCTGGTGGCAACCTCCCACTCAGGCCTGGTCTGCCCCTCCACCTCCCTTCTCCAGCCCTCGGAAGTGTGGCCTCTCCCTCTGCTGCTGAGCTCCTTCTGAGCTCCAGACCAGCCTCCCTGGGCTCCTCCCCTTCCTGTCTCATTGCCAGGCCCAGTTCTCGTGAGACTGGGCCGGTCCTTTGCAGGATCTCGCCCCTACTCAGAGAGTCACCCCAGGCTGCTTGCACGTTCCCTGAGCTCGCCCAGGCCTCCGCGTGCCGGGTGTGCTGCCTTCGACTTCCCTGGGGCTCGACACCAGGCCTCTTAACCACCCACTCGTGGCTCCCCGTGGCCAAGTAAGCCCCCCGTCCCTGGTCCGAGGCAACGGGGCGGTCGCAGGGGGTGACAAGGTAGAAGAAACATGCTGCTACCAATGATAAAAGCAGAACAATGAGTTCCCTCCCCGAGTACCATCTAGTACAATTTACCAGGGGTTCTGATGCACCTTTTCCTACTCTCACACCACATCATTGGCAGCCAGGAAAGGGAAATTGAACAGCATCGTGACGGGGTGTTACACTAGTTATTTCAAAGGGGAAGGAGAAACACAAGATGGGATGGCTATTTTTGGCAGTAGTCCCTTTTTTCTTGTAATATTTAGTTTTACCCTAAGTCAGTGGTGTCATCTAAATGATTTAAGAACAGGTACTCACTTTTGATTGGCACGTGTCGGGACCCGCCCACCGGAAGTAACGTCATAAGCCGGAAGTGAGGTTGTGGCAGGAAGGGACATGAAAAAAGCCCTTTTTGAGGCCTCAGACAATTTTAAACTGACCCAACAGTTGCAACAGTATTCCACAGCACCCCCAGAACATGTTAAGGAGGCCTGGCATCATGTTAAAGTGACCCAACAGTTCCAAAACTCCAGAGCAGCTCATTTTTCAGTGGCAAGGCAAGGCAAAGCTCCGCTCGCTGCCTGCCTGGCTCTGAGAATGTGCAGGCAACTCAGACGTGCAGGAAATTCAAACGTTGCAGGGGGCAGAGTCGACAAGTGGGCGGGCGAATGGGCGGGGCCAGCCGTAATCCTAGGAACCGGTACTCGTGTACCCCTGCGTACCCCCTGCATGATATCACTGCCCTAAGTCCTAAACTGAGGATCTTGACACTTCATGATACTAGGTATTGATGGGGCTCTTCAGCCTAGAAAAAAAAAAGCGCCTGAGGGGGGACTTGTTTGAGACATACAAAATTATGCATGGGATGGATAAAGTGGATAGAGGGAGACCAGGAGACATCCACTAAAACTGAGTGTTGGAAGAGTGAGAACAGATAAAACGAAATACTTTTTTACCCAGCAGGTAATTAAGCTGTGGAGCTCCTTGCCACAGGAGGTGGTGATGCCATCCGGCCTAGATGCCTTTAAAAGGGGACTGGACAGATTTCTGGAGGAAAAGTCCATTGCAGGCTACAGGCCATGATGGTTAGTGCAACCTCCTTACTTTAGAGGCAGGCTTCTCTGAGTGCCAGATGCAGGGGAGTGGCAACAAGATGCAAGTGTATTTCCTGAGGCATCTGGTGAGCTGCTGCGAGATGCAGGAAGCTGGACTAGATGGGCCTTTGGCCTGATCCAGGGGGGTCTTCTTATGTTCTTATGGAAGCAGTTCAGGTCCCCAGGTAGAACCTTGATGTGCACTGCACAGAATGGCAGGAGATGAGTGCCATGTGAGTGCCATATGCCTTGCAAACCTTGAGTGTATTCTCACACAGCCCAATCCAAGATCGGCTCTAGAGTGGCCTTGCCCAATGTAGGACATTCCCATGGGGGCCCCCACTCACCCTGAAAAGCATTTGTGGTGCCGCCTATGGCACCTGGAAGTAGTTAGTGGTGTCACGATGACACCACCACCAAGTTCTTCCAAGTTCTTCCATTTTTGGCAGTTTAGAGGCAGGGGCAGGTGGGAGGGTCCAAGGTAAAGTGCTCTCTCTACTGACTTACAGCCCATAGAAATCCCAGCTCAGCAGCAGGCAATATGCTCACTACGCTGGTGCGCCCCCCCCCCCCCGCAGGGCCCAGTGTGATACAATTGGTCACATTGGCTTAAGGCTGGCCCTGGCCCAATCCCTTGCAGGGCAAGACTGTAGAGTTGTAATGCACTGCCTTCTGAGGTATTATGGGGCAGATTTTTGAATATCCCCTTTAATGAAAGAATATGCCTGTGTATGTCGGCGGCTCAAGAAACGCTGATCCACCTTTTTTTTCATTGCCCCCTACATGATCACGCTCATTATAAGTTTTTCTCCTTTTGCAAGTTCAGGGCTCATTTGAAGGTTGAAGTGGCATTGTTAAATTTTCTCCTCAGGACTTCTGATCCGATTCAGGAGAGAGGCGGGGCTTGCCAACATGGACGGTCATGCTTCTTCCACTGGGGAAGAAGGGACCATACTCTTGCCTTTTATCTGAAGCCCGATGGGGCATTCAGCCTGTGGTTTTCAGGAAAGGAAACCCAGGGCATAGGCATTTTCCAGCTAAATCCTGGGAATGGCAATCTCAGGAGGAACGCTGGGAGCCTGGAGCATAAGGGTGAGAAGATCCTGCACCATTAACGTGGACTGCAGGCTAATGTTGTTTGCCTCGTTAGAAAAGATCACGGACGGCGTCGAGAATGTTTCCATCTGGATTTGTAATCAAGCCTCTGTTGCAAATTTTGGCGCAGAGAAAGCAGAGAGCAGGAGGAGGAGAAGAATGGATGATAATTTGGACAAATAAATAATAGACTGAGAGATTGGAGTCATTTTAATTGCTTTTGGCGAGAGAGATGGCCGCCAGAATCTCAGAGGGGTGAAGGAGGAAAAAGCCTGAAAAACATCAAAGACCCCAGCTGGAGTGCAAAAAGAAAGTGCAAAAGTATTTGACAAGATAAATTCAAATTAATACAAAACCAACCGACTTTCATCTATTTGTGATTTAAAAAAAGAAAAGGAAAGTATGTTATATTTTTTTTACCCCCTTTAAAATGGAGTCTGTGGAATGCAGCTTGAAGAACAAAGCATTGGAACTCATTGCCAAAGTATTTGTATTGAATTTTCAGATGGAAGTTTATGGCTATGAGAATTTTTTAAGAAGATAACTCCCTCTTCACAATGAACTTAAGATTATGATGAAACAATTAGAAGATCAGAAGGAAAAGAAAACTTAAAAGGTTTAAATTGGACTATTTTATATCACTGAAATTTATTTGGATTTATAATTTACAATCTCTTTGGACTAACCAGTAACTATTTGTGATGAAAAAAAGAAGAGGAAACTATTTTATTTTATTTTTACCCCCCCCCCCCTTAAAGTGGAGTCTGTGGAATGCAGCTTGAAGAATACAGTATCGGACTTCACTGCCAAAAAAAATTGTATTGAACTTTGAGAGGGAAGATTATGGCTGTGAGAAAATAACAATGAACTTAAGATTTATGATGAAAGAATTAGAAGACCAGAAGGAAAAGAAAACTGAAAACTTTAAATTGGACTATTTTAAATTACTGAAATGTATGTGGATTTTTAAGAAAAATGTTTAATGTGAAGGTGAGGAATCTGAATTATAGGGGTAAAACATATACTGATAAAATATAATGGACGGTTTTTAGAATAGGGGTAACAGAATTAATAGTAAGAAATTAGAATTATTGGATACTTAAGACACTATAAGAAAGTAAGATCAGATGTTTAAAATGAGGATTAGTTGGTGGAAGAGATGAAATATCAAATAGATTAATCTTTTTTTTAGCATAAAGTTTTAATTCTTTTCAGTTTTGAGTTTTAAAGTTAGTTTAATGCTTGGTTAGAAATGTGTGCACCCTATGGAAAGAGAATGTTAGAACTTCAACTGGGACAAGATTAATTATGTAGTTTGAATGTTTGAATCGAAGAATGTTTAAAGGGGCTATTTAGATTATTTGTGAGGGGGGATGTTCTAATTACAGATAAAGTTAAGATTTATAACTAAGCGATATGTTAGGACCCCCTACGACCTTGGACTAATTTGAATGCCCAGACATACTTATAAGGTATAGGCTGATGGAATGTATGAATTTAAGATTATATAAATGTGATATTTGGATCGATTTAATGAAGGGAGGGGTGTCTTTATTCTAGATATAAAGTTAAGATTTATAACAAAGCGATATTTAAAGACTACCCTTCAACTTAAATGATAAGATATTATAACCAAGTGATTGATACTAGTGATTGACTAGTGATTGATAACCCAAGGAGAAGATTCTGCATTTTTACCTATCTTTTTTTTTCTCCTCTTTTTTTCTTTGGAATGTTGAAGTTTAGAACAGGGGTGTTACACTAATAGTATGTATTAGGTTTGAAAGTAAAAGATAGATAGTAGTTTTCTCCTCTGCTGCATTTTATATCACTTATTATAATAGCAAATGCAATCCTTTCCTTCTTGTCTTGTTTTTTTTCTTTTCTCTAGTGGTAATATTTGCTATGCTTTGCCTGCTCAGTGAGAAAGAATGTACTATGATAACATTTAGTCAAAACAAGGGAGAAAAAAAAAAAAGGGGGCCAATGAGAATCAGGAATAGCGTAAGATAAGAATTGACGTCAATAATAATATTTTTTTGCTGAAACTTTTTGGCTCCAAATAATCTTAAAGATTGAATTACACTGACAGACAATGGATTATTAAGACTACTAATATAGATTAATAAATTAATTTTGATGGATACATTTGTTTAACAATATATGAGGCTTAACAGTATTATATTATTAATAATTGTTGAAGAAATGTATTGTAGGTAAAGTAGATTTCAATATATGCATGTAATCTCTCCATGACCTTATGTGTATACCTGTGTTACTATCCCCTCCCCTTTCGTATTAATATTTTCCTTTTCCCATTACTGTATAGTAGAAAATAAAATCATTTTGGAAAAAAAAAAAAAAAAGGACTTCTGATCCGATTCTTATCCAACAAATAGCGGAGTTTTTGTTCTCCATAGTAAAAATTAATATTAAACGTCGAGAGATAGAAGAGTGCTCCTAATTTTAGTCTCATTTTATTTTACCATTTACTCTAGCTCTGGAGAGGTAGCCAACTGTTTGTTGTTGTTTGTATCACGGTTACTTGCTGGTTGCTTTATGTTTTATATGCCAATAAAGGTTTGTGAATTGTGAATTGTGACTGCAGAGTTTCTCAGTCACACAACGGCTGCTGACGGAGCCTGCAGCACTCCGAACAGTGGCCATTTTGCTGCCGCTTCTAGAGGGAACAGCATTGCAACCCTGCCAATGGATCATGCCATGTCAGCTGGACAAGGTAAGGCAGTGGTGGGCGTGGGCAGGGAGAGGGTGAAAATGGGGTGGGAGGGGAGAGGAATGGGGGTGGGGAGCAGTGGCATTTCTACAGGGATGGCAAAGCTCTAAGTTTTGCAAGAAGCCTTACCTTGCAGTGGAAATCACTCCTCTCCTGCACCGTTTTAGCCAATCCTCACAGGGAAAAGCAACATCTAGGCATTGCTTACTGGCTACAGCAGCAAGGGAGAGGAGGGGTTTACGTGACAGGGTAATGCTTCTTGCAACACTTAGAGCTTTGCCATCCCTGTAGAAACGCCTCTGGTGGGGAGGCAGTGGAAGAGAGTGAATCCAGTAGCAATGGTGCACGCTGGATTCTATCCATTTCAACCCCCCCTGCCCCTTTCTTCTCCTCAGATTTGCCAAAGAACGGTCACGGTTCCAAGGAGACCCATTGCAGAGTGTGAGGCTTATGGAAGGGTTCAGGGGAAATAATTCCCTTCTCCTCCTCAAAGCTTCCGTGCCCCACCCCTGATATAGCACACACTTTTTGGTGCAGCTGCATTGGCAGGGGCTGAGTAGAGTGGACAGTTCAGCTCTAAGTGAGGACGCAATCCTGAATGCGCCCTTGGGCCGACACTGGCAGCCAATGCACCGCAGCGCCAAACTTGGCTGGCACGAGAGCAGTTCTGGGTGGGGTGAGAGCGGGCGGGAGGAACTGGGCAGGGGTGGGCAGCACAGGTAGGTGTGCTGGCCTGGGGAGGGGGGGTTAGGGCCACATCCAAGCCTCTATCTCCAGGCCTTGTGGCCTCGATTTGGGCCGTGTGGCTTCCTCAGGTCTGCGCCTGCTATACAGCAATACAGCGGATCCCAGGAAACCAATGGGGATGTGGGATACGAGTGATGAATCTGTGACTTGGGGCACTGAAGCTAAAAATGTAAAGCCTGTAATTTGGAGTAGGTGGCAAAACAGGGATGTACATATTTACTAACACAAGATGCTAACTAAAACAAAAGAGGCCCAGAAAAAGGGAGGGGGAGGAAATTTAGATACAGAAACCAGCCGAGAGAATAGGCACATTCTGTAACATTCAAGGCTGCTACGAACCCAGAAAGGGCCCCTTTTCAGAGCGAGAGATAAGGAAGTGTTAACTCCTCATAAATAGAGAATGCAACACGCTACGGATAAGGGAGGAGGGCGAAGAGGAGTAAACCTACTAGGTAGTCTGTTTAGGCGTTTTCGAATTAGCTGTTTCGTGTAGCTAAGGGGGGGCTATTGCGTTGAGAGGGCTGGGGAGGGAACTAAGAGAAATAAAAGTGCTGAGCATTGTAACGTGGGTGTGGCCTCTCCAGCCTGCCTGCTTTTCGGATGGTATGTTTGGAGACGCACCCGATTTGCAAATTGAATCAATAAAACTTCACTCGCCAACCCAAACTGTGTTTTGTGATGGCATTCCGTACAGGGAGGCTGGAGCCTCCCCTGGGGAAAGGGTGTGAAAGTGCCCTTGCCTTAGAGAGGCTGCCCAGCACTCCAAAGCTGTGCTGGATATAGCAGAAGCCCGCCAACCTCACTATTCCTGTGCAGTCTCGGATTGCGCTCTGAGTGCGCCAGAGACACCCATACAAACGTAACTCTTTGTATTGACATAGCGTTACCATTTTTTAAACAAGCACATGTTGAGAATTGAGGTCCACCCTTTAGCAGAGACAAGTGTGGCCGTGCAGAGAACTGGTGGGCAGTCAAGCAGGAAGGGAACACGCGTGGATTGATAACAGACCTGGTTCTGGAAGCAGAGCTGTCTTTCTAATAGGCAGCTGTAAGCAACCACCTATAACGTAATTTTTCAGGAAATGATTCTTGACTTCCCCCGCCCCCCCAGATTGTCTGAAAGGCACTATTGAGAGGCAAATGGCCTATTTACCACTCACCATCAGAGCCATTCTGGGCAGTGATTGTGTTGCTGTCACCGCCCAGAATGGAGCCAATGGCAAATAGGAGAGTCCGCTTTCATGGCATGTTGCAGTGCATGCAATATTTACTGTGCTGGCCCCTATAACTACACTACTAGGTTCAGCTCTTGGCATTGCATTGAGAAGAAAAAAAATGCCAGCTCTTGGCATTCTTCATTGAGAAGAAAAAAAACCTTATCTGAAACTTGGCAAAATTGCTATCAGCCAGTGTAGACATACCATCTTGGGGGACCCATAGTGTGACTCAGGGCACAATCCTAACCAACTTTCCAGCATTGACATAGCTGTGTCAATGGGGCGTTCGCTGCATTCTGCAGTGGAGTAGTAGTCACGGAGACCTCAAGGTAAGGGAATGTTTGTTCCCTTATTCCAGAGCTGCATTGCCCTTACCCCAGTGCTGGAAAGTGGGTTAGAACTGTGCCCTCAGTATAAGGGAGCTTCTTAAGCATGGGGAAGCACTAGTTAAATTGGGGCCGGGGTTGCAAAACTGCCAGAAATGAGTCTTGCCAGAGGTTTGGAACCACCTTGCTTGTACCATGATGCATCAGTCCCCATTCTCCCAAGTCCTTTGTTTAGGCCTTAACAATGTCTGAACACAAAAGCGTCTTTCTGTAATTTGTAGTCTCTTCAAAATCAGTCTTCCTTTTTCTTCCTGCTTATACCTACTGACTTCCACAGGATTTTTATGTAACTTGTTCCATAACTTGTTTCAGAGGTCAAGACATTTGCTGTTCAGTCTCTTCCATCTCATTAATGACTCAGTCTAGCTATCATAACAAGTAAGTATCCACCTGAGGTCATTGGGTGATTGGACACCATGTATGTATCGACAGTAGAGAACTGCCAGACTGGAATGAGTGATGCCTGTTATATGAATAACACTGGCTATTGCCTTTAGCTCTTTTTATATAACATTTTCTATTACTGGTTTCTGAAGGACAAATACAACTGCTCAAGGCTGCATTGAATTCTGTTCAATGAATGAATAACAACATTCGTTATTCGTTTGCTTTCTTTGTGTGGGTTAGAGGTTCTCGGTTGGAAGTTCTCTAGACACACAGCACAGCACATAGTGAAACTGTTTCTAGATTGAATCGTCACTTGGAAGGCACGTATTCCCCCCATTAAAGATAACCCTAAAGCAGTGGTATTCAAACTTTTTAAACCAGGACCCACTTTTTAGAATGACACTCATGTCAGGACCCACTGGAAGTGATGTCATTAACCTGGAAGTGATGTTGTGGCAGGAAGTGACACCATCAAGCAAGAAGTGTTGTCATAATAAAATGACACTCTTGAAGTGCAAATTGGCATTATTGGACTGAAGCAATGGTACAACCATGAAACATCCCTGATAGAAAGCAGGATTAGGATAAAATATTGTGTAAAAGCACTGAACTAAAAACATTTTTTTTTAAAAAAAAACCCTCACTTGAAAATTCAAACTGTTAACACTCACAAAAGGAATATAACAAGAGTAAGGTCTGCAGTTTACAAGATGGCTGCTCCCAGCTTTCCACAACCCACCTGACATCAGGTTGTGACCCACCAAGTGGGTCCCGACCCACAGTTTGAATAACACTGCCCTAAAGATTAAAGAGATGTGGTGGTGCAGCAGGTTAATCCGCTGTTGCTGGGCTTTCCGACCGGAAGGTTGGGTGTTCAAGACTGCGCGACGGAGTGAGCTCCCGTTGCTTGTCCCAGCTCCTGCCAACCTCGCAGTTTGAAAGCACCTACATGCAAGTACATAAACAGGGACCACTTCGGTGGGAAAGTAACGGCGTTCTGTGCGCTACGGTGTAGAGTCATGCCGGCCACATGACCGCAGAAGCTTATACTCAGACAAAACGCCAGCTCTACAGGCTTTGAAACGGAGATGAGCACCGCCCCCTACAGTCGGTCACAACTAGACCATTCGGTCATGGGGAAAACTTTACCTTTAAAGATTAAAAACTAGCATGTCATGGGTAGGAGAGAGGCATCTGATAGTGGCGAGACTCACAGCAAGGGGCAAAGGAATGCTCTTGGAAATATGCCAGCAAAAATATTTTCTATTCCTCACAATAACCAGAAATATAGATTCTTTTGGAGAACTATGTGTTCTTCAACCTGTGGGTCGGGACCCCACTGGGCTTGTAAAGCCTCATTTTGGGGGTCGCCGCAAGCTTTCAAGGCCTGAGCAAGAGAGAGCTTGAATCCTATCCAATAGTGGTTCTGCCTCATCAAAACTGAGTTCTTGATATAATCCTGCGCAGCATTTTCTTGCAGTCTTGCCCTGCAGCTCCTGCTTAGGGTACTACCTCACAGGGTTGTTGTGAAGATGCAAGAGGTAGGGGGAAATAGGACAGGCGGGGCAGGGAGTGGAGGGTGATGGGGTAGATCAGGTCCTGGGAGGGGGCTGGGACTGGTGGTGGGTCCCCAATCCCATACTTAAGTGATTGATTGATTGATTGATTGATTGATTGATTGATTGATTGATTGATTGATTGATTGGGGTCGCAGCATAAAAAAGGTTGAAGACCACTGATCAAAAATTCAGGTCCCCTTATCAGGGAGAAAGCAAAACTAGAACCTTTCTCACGGTCATCCACCGTGGCATCCTTGTGCCCTGTGGGAGTACGTGGTGTCCTTGGTGCATCTCCCCATGATTGGTGGAGGTGACTCTGCTGTGATGCTCAGGTGCTGGCAGAGAGCGTCACCCCAGCTCATTGGTCCTGCAGCTGCCCAGCCCTCCTCATTTGTCCTGATGCCACTGGCATTGGGACCGGCTAGACATGGTGATGCTCCCTCAGAGGCGGATCTACAGCGAGGGCAAAGCTCTAAGTGTTGCAAGAAGCCTTACCCTGTCATGTAGATATCTCCTCTCCCTTGCTGCTGTAGCCAGTAAGCAATGCCAAGATGTTGCTTTTCCCTGTGAGGATTGGCTAAAATGGTGCAGGAGTGATTTCCACTGCAAGGTAAGGCTTCTTGCAAAACTTAGAGCTTTGCCCTCCCTTAGATCTGCCTCTGTGCTCCCTGTTTAACTGATGTTGGACCAACACTGCGCCAATATTGAAACAGTATTGCAACATGCCTTAGTCACAGGGGGTGAGGAAGGAGCCAGAGTTTCTCTTCTTTCCACTATGTCATGGAGAAAGTTGGAAACTTTGATAACTGGCATTATCAAAATGCCAATAATGATGTGAAATAACTCTGCCAAATAACTACCTCTCCCAAACCTTCAATTTACTGAAAATGCAGGTGAGATATTTATGCTGAACATGTTTGTGATCATTGTTGGAAATTCTAGCTAAGTTATATGATTGCATAGAATCAATAGAAACTACTCCATTTTGTATTATTTCTTTCCTCTATTCCTCTTTTTACAGTGTACAGTCCCTTAAAGCAAAAGAGTCAGTTGAAGACACAGTAATAGTAATAGTACCATTGCACCGCTGATTTGCCTCTTTATGTTATTTCATACCTAACATATCCTTATTTATATGTCTTATTAACTTCTATTAGATGGGTAGTAATGTTTGGTAAAATATGATGTCAAAGAAATAGTTAAAATTCTCCACTATTATTTCAAGGGTTCTTGCATTTAAGCAGTTCTGCATCTTAGCACAATAGATCATACGCTGGAGCACTTTAAATGTCCCATGGCAATAAATGTTGCTATGCATTTCCCATGAGAAATGGCATGCACAAGCTTGATAATGCAATCGCTTTTATTGAACGCACAACTAAATCATCATGCACGTGCTTTCAGGCCAGAGAAGTAGCTTGGATACATAGGATAACCTGAATTGAGATATTTTACTGAAATCACACTGAGTTCAAAGGAACATCCGGCGCAGACTATTTTCATTAGATTCACTGCCATTTTGCTGGTTGAACTTACTGACTGAACTGTTTGCAAATTGTATATGCATGAAATTTAAGAAATCTAAGCAATACAAACTAAGAAATACATTTTTGAATTTACAAAATGGAAAATAATATTTGAGAGCAAACATAATAAATGCTACCCAACCTTTCTTGCAAGGTACAAAATCTGGCTAAATACTGGTTACTGAAAGCTTTCTAGGAAAAAAAAAAACCATGAGTGCCAAGGTAGCCATTTTGTTATTTTTAGAAAGGGCAGAGAAATCGACAGATTCATTAATGAACCTTCAGTGCTCCATTAGGTCCCCCCTTTTGAAGTGCTATAAGACAGGGAGGGCAATCCAACCACCACCCCCTTAAGCCAACGCAAGCCACTTGCATTGGCCCAGTGCTCACGAATGTGCCATAAAGCACATTTGCGCAGCGCTACTGGTACAGAGCTGATGGAAGCAGCTGCATCAGCCTCATAGTGCCAAAGGCAAGCAAAGGTAGGTTGCCCCTGTGCTGGCTGAGTTCGGCCAGCACTGGGGCTTTTCTGGGTGGGCGGGGGAGGTGGAAAGGGCTGGAATGGGGGGGAGGGCGGTCCTGCGGGTGGGACTGCATCCAAACCCCCAGCCCCAGCCCACATGGCCCCAATTTGGGCCACTGCGGCCTGCTCAGACTTGTGCCTGCTAAAGAGCAGGCGCAGATCCAAGCAGCCCCATAGGGGCGTTGGCACCAGGGCAAGGAGATGAATGTCTCCTCTAGTGGCCTCCCAAACTGTGTTGGATGCAGCGCAGGCCAGTCGGCCTGCCTGTCCCAGTGCAGGTTAGGATTGCGCCCACAATCAGTGTCCCACAGCAGGTTTAGACCTGTACAAGGTAAGTGGCACAGAGCAGTCCAGAGCACCATCATTTCCCTTTTAAAAGATTGCAATCTGTTAATTAAAAACATTCCTCCACCACCGCTGTAGTCCACTTTACCGCCTGCAGTCAGTTTATCAACTAATCCAGGTTCATTTTTTGGTAAGTTAACCTCATTTTGTTACCTTCTGCATAACATGGCTCCATTACCCATACTAAGACTGCGAAGTTCTGCCTTCATGCTTCAGATTTCCTAGTTTAACATTGGACAGAGCACACAAAACATCACCTTTTCCAGTCCCCAAGCGACCAATTTGGTTCTGCTCCTACTATTTATGAGCCATTGAATCCATGGAGAAATGCACACATGAACAGTGGTGACCCACTGGAATGACAGCCTTGGTGTCTATTTTTACGGCAGTGCTTTCTGGGTAGCATGATCATGGAAAACAGCACTGGCCCAGTTCAGACATTCACCAAGACAACAAGGATCACATGGTGAAACACTCTTTCTAGGTAGATGACATTATGTATAGAGTGGATGCTCCATTAGCATGTATAGCTGAATATGTGCCTTCCATGAATCTGGGCAGTCAATTCATGTGTTTTCTGCACCCAGACTTCTGCTATCTGTGAAGTTTGTCAGAAGCTGGGTAAATGTCTAAGGGCCCAATCCTATCCAACTTTCCAGCGCTGATGCAGCTTCAATGCAGCCCTGAGTTAAAGGAACACAACACACATTCCCTGACCTTGAGGAGGCCTCTGTGACAACCACCCTCCAACTGCAGGATGCTGTGCACACCCCATTGGCATGGCTGCATCAGCACTGGAAAGCTGGATAGGATTGGGCGCTAAAGCAGACAAATGTAGTTGTTTCTGGGTCCAGCTTCACCATGTAAGATATGAAATCGATAGTCATACAAACCCATGGGAATTTTGAACTCCAACACTAAAATATAAGGCCTACTGTTTCTCTCTAGAGCAAAGAAGTGGTTAATGGTGTTTCAGTCCAAGGCAAAGCCTGGCTAGCAGAGAAGGGAGGGGGAACGTGATAGAGTAGAAGAGACCAAGATACTTTGCAAGGAACAATGGACAAGGGAAAGAAAAGGAGGGGGCTATGCGTATTCCTAAGCTGACCTAGATACAAATTCTAACCTTGGGAGAAACCGGAGTGAGTTTGCGTAATGAGGCTCATGAATTATTAGGCCTTGCCTTTTCCCTCATTGAATTGAGTTTTGCCTAAACATACATCCTATGTAAAGATATGTAGAAGGTGGAGTAATGAGCTATGCAGTAGGAGGGCTAAATATTTGGTTTGAGTACGGTTGATTGGTGAAGCCTAAACCAATGAAAGAAGGATGGTAAGACCCGCCTCAGTAGTATAAATTGTTGCACCCATTTTGTACAAGGTGTGGTACACAGTTTGTTCTGTTTTGGCAGTTGCTGCCACCTATATTTGCAAATATGACAATAAACCTTTCTTTTGAACCATATCCTTGGGGTCCAGAGACTTATGACTAACAACCAGGAGTTGTGCTGGAGTGGCAGGGATGGTGAGGTAGGCCAAAAACTCCATCCCAATTTCCTAAGTAGTCTGGCAAGAACTCCCACTGGTACATCCACTTCCTCTTCTTTTTAGGACAAGTGGCAAGTTTGGCCCAGGGGCTCCAAGGAGTCTCCCTAGGTTACAACTTTAATTGACTGCATTGAAAGGACAAGGCCTTAAGGCTGCGCATTTTCCTAGGAGTACGTGCAATCCTAACCTGTGCAGTATCCAACACAGGTTGGAGCCTCCACGGGGCAAGGGTACATTCGTCCCTTTACCTCAGGGTAGGTGCCAGCCACCCCAATGGGGCTTCTAGGATCTGCGCCTGCTGTTTAGCAGGTGCAAGTCTTTCCTGGTATGCAGCTTTCCAGCGCTGATGCAGCCATGCCAATGGGGTGTGCACAGCATCCTGCAGTTGGGGGGTGGTTGTCACAGAGGCCTCCTCAAGGTCAGGGAATGTTTGTTCCCTTAACTCAGGGCTGCATTGAGGCTGCATCAGCGCTGGAAAGTTGGATAGGATTGGGCCCTTAGACATTTACCCAGCTTCTGACAAACTTCACAGATAGCAGAAGTCTGGGTGCAGAAAACACATGAGTATGCAGCAGCACCCCAAATCAGGGTTGTGCGACCCGGGGACAGGAGATTGGATGCAACCTAATGCCTGCATCCAGACTCCATCTGGCCACCCCAGCCCCTGGAATGTCCACCCCCACCCCACTCTGCCCTCCCTGTCCCCTGACCGAAGAAGAGGATTAAGATTGGGCACTACATCGTAGAGAATGAAATGAGATTTACTTCTGGGTAGACATGCGTAGGATTGTGCTGATAGTGAATCAGCCCTAAACTACTTTATGTTGTGATAAAAAAAACACTTTATATCAGCATGCAGCTTATTATAAGTTCCAGTTTCAAATGCTCTCACTTATTTTCCCCTCTTCCTTGCCTTAACTTTCAGAACTTTTTCTAGCTCTCCGTGCTGCCCACAGATCAGCCAGGTGTTTAGTCTTGCAAATGCTCTACCTTCCACCCAGTAGCCTAATAAAGGTTAATTTAAATGCATGAGTAAGACAGGGAGTCAAGTTCACCAATATTCCGCTTCCTCCTGCCTGAGGACATCTGCATTTTAAAACCATTTTCATAAAAGTTTTCCTTAGGTGTCTGCATAGGCAGGCCCTGCTAAGTATTGCTGGAAACCAGCGGGTGGGAACCTTGAACAAAGTCTTCACAGCATGGCAGCAGATCTTGACTCTGCCATCGCTTTTGACAGATAATAGAAATATCAGAAAGTTGTGCTAGAGGTGGTTGAATACAGCAGGAAAGCTCTGACTTGTGGCTGGTGCACACACAATCTTGCGCCATTCACCCACATGGCAAATTATCCAAACAAAGGAAATCGGCTTGCAAATCCCTCTTCAGTACCTCTCTCCCCAAAAAGGTTGCTGTAGCGGTCTCCCTGCTTGTGTTGGCTGGGGTGGTGGTCTCAGAAGCGGTACTGGAGTAGTTAGTGTGCAGGCTGAGACCCACTTAAAGAGGAACTTTGGGCAGGTGCAGGTTTTGAAACTCTTCTATGTTGATCTGCACCTGTCCAAATTCCCTCTTCTGTACAATGGTTAAAGGTAGAGGCACTCTGTCCCTGTTTCTATCTGGTAACCCTACTTATTATTGCTGCCAGAGAGAAAGTAACATGCTCTCCCCTGCAAAAAAAAAAAAAAGTATTGTTCTTCTTTCCTAAGCTGCTTTTCTTTATCCTAAGGACAGGATAACAGGTGCACTAACAAACCAGTCACCAACAATCAGACCAACAATCTGTAGAGCTTGCTCAAAATACTGGCTGTCATCTGGCAGCACCAGCCTCGGTATGTCTACTCAGAAGTAAGTCCAGTTGTGTTCAATGGGTTTTACTCCCAGGAAAGTGTGTTTGACTGCAGCCTCAGAATGCAATCCTAAACTGGAGTTAGGCCGTCATAAGCTAAGCCAGCAAAGTTTGGCCAGCACAAGGGCCACCATAAAGTGTGTTTAGACTACTCTCGGAGTCAGGGAGAATGGCTCACATCTGTGAGCTGGCCTCTCTGACTCTGAGAGTGTCCAAACATACTTTACAGTGGCCCTTGTGCTGGCCAAACTTTGCTGGCTTAGTTTATGCCGGCCCAGCTCAGTTTAGGATTGTGCCCTTAGTTACCTTGTTTTAAAGGTTTCCCTAACTGTTGTTATTTCACATTTTGGGTTGCCATTGAGCTGAATTTACTTCCTGGGATTAATGTGAAGGTTTCTTGACTGAGAGTGGGAATTGGTTTACTGTAATTTATAGAATAAATACCACCTTAAGAGGGTTTCAGTTTTTCTTTGGCTCCTGAGGTATTCATCAAATACAATTCCTCCTTACAGTTTAGGGAACCAATGGCAAACCATAAATTGATCCATAACATTCTTTTAAAATCCCTTACATTCTGCTATAGATGAGGACTGCAGTGGAAGATAAATGAATTGTCATTTCTTCCTTTATATTTGTATCAGGTTCTGTAATGATCCCATTAAAGACCAACCCTATGGAAAATGACATTTTGAAGTGCTATCAAACATTGGCAGCTTCCACTTTATTAATTATCTTATTGTCACAGGCAGAGCGAAAGCAAAGGTCTTAATCCAATCAGAGCAATTTTCATTTAGGAAAACATGGGATTATAGGGTTGCATAAGCAAATTTTGATTTTGGCTTGAAGCACAGTTTCCTAATGCCACATTGAAACAAATTAGTTTTCTGGAAAAGGTGCAATTAATGTTTTTCATTTTAATGGGGCAGCAGATACAATTCCATTTAGTATTAAAAAAAATGTTGCATTCTTGCTAAACATTGTGCTAGCCTCATTTTTCAAAGTTTGAAAGCTGTGTATCAAGACCTGGACTTAGGCTGGATCCATCTATTTTCCTCTATTTTCCTCCTAGTCTCCCATATCTGATCAATTGTCCTAAATGCCCAGCTCTTCTGGAACAATATTGACAACTCCTATGGCCCAATCCTATCTTCCCCATCCCTTCCTGCAGCCTCCACACCCCCTGTTCCTCCTCCACTTCACCCAGTTTAGCCCTCTTCTGCACCTGTTCCACCCTCCCCATGCCCTCCTGCCTCCTGCGCTGGCTTTCCTGCTCTGGCAGGTGGCAAGCATGACAACAACTTGCGCAGGAAGGCTCCAGCTTTCCTGCCAGTGCTCTAACTGCATGGGCTGCCAGAGTGCACATTATGGCTACCTTATGGCAGCCAATGTGGAGGGATGCTAGTAATAGGATTGGGCTGCTAGTCTATTTCTACAAATAAAGCAATTGTGTACTTTCTGGAGAAATATTGCCTGAAATCTTAAACCAGTGACTGCAACTTCAAACCAGGCTGCATGTCCCATTTTACTTCTGCACAGAGGAATAGCAATGTTACCGCAGTTTTCACATTAGGGACACTGAGAACGCAATCCTAACCTGCAGTTAGGCTGGCACAGTTAGACCAGCAAAGTTTGGCAGGTACAAGGGACACTGTAAAGTAGGTTTGGACTACTCTTAGAGTCAGAGAGGCCAGCACTATCCTCCCTGAGTGTTCCAAACATGCTTTACAGTGGCCCTTGTGTCGGCCAAACTTTGCTGGCCTAACTCCAGGTTAAGCTTGCGCTCTAAGTGGTTCAAGTGCTTACAAAATTGAGAAATTATGTTGAAGACTTGCCTAGAAAGCATTCTCTTGAAGCAGATTAATGCATAAAGCAGGCATTGTGCTGGACTCAGTGCCCTATAATGCGATGTGGCCTTGACTATTCAGAAGCTAAGGTTTTTCATACCTGAGTTCAGTATTGCATTGGTTCCAACTGGCTTTGTCTCTCTATATAGGCTAATCTCATCATTATGTGCATTCAAAAGAACTGGCAGGGATCTGTGGGATTGGGAGAAATGCTCTGCTTTATCTAGGAGTCCTGTTGCTGCAGAAGGAACCCATGAGAATATATGGCTCCACTAGCTTGGCGTAAAAGCCAGCTCTTTGATGCGAGACAGATTAACCTTCACTCACTCTTAATTTTCCTTTGTGATGGCCCACTGTTTGTGATGGCCCACTGTCTTTACATATTAAATTCTAGAAGATGTTCAATATTTAATTCCCATTGTGTGCTTCAAGCAGTGAATGTCCTTCCTAAGGAAGTGGCCAGTTTCCTTCTTTTTTCTTTCCAGTAGTAATGCCGCAGATTTCACAATCTGTGGAGCCTCTGCAGACATTATTACAGGGGGTATACCATTTTCAGATCAGTATCGTTAATCTGAAGAGACCAATTTCTGTAGGAAACCTATCCACTCACTTGCATTTTCATTGGTTTGGCCAGTTCAATATTGCAATTTGGTTGCTTGAATTAAAGACTCTGGATGTTTTTGATGCCCATGGAACATACTTAACTGTTGCTTTGCATCATAGGTTATTACTGTTGGACTTTTGAAAAGGGAGCAGATGGTTTTGTGCAAAAGAGTTAACATTGGAGGCAGATAGTTTAGTTTGAAAAGACCAAAATGTCAAGAGAATGCTAAAAATACCAGGAAAACATATCATGCTTTTTTCACGTGAGCATAAGAATGAAAACTTCTGGGACAAACGTGAGTGGAAAACATGATAGCATGGCAGATTTCAGAAAGCCCCCAGAATTTTCAGATCTGGATTCAATGCTGAGCAAACTGAGCTGCAACCGAATCTTGGATTTGGATTTTGTGTGTGGTTGTATGTGAATAAGCAAGCAAGAGAGCAGCTACGTTGTTGAGGGGGAGTCACAGGACCCGAGGACCCAAGAGTCACAGCACTCTTCCGGGGGAGCCAATGCTGCCCTGCCGTGGGGATCAAGTTGCTGCATATCTGTCCCCCTTACTTGCAGTTGCCACACCCACTCCATATGCGACTGGAGCTGTGCTGCAGTTGCCCCTGGAAGGCGTTCTGAGATGCAGAGGTGTTCTGACACTGAGAACTGAAAGTAACCATTTTCGGTCCTCAAAATGCCCTAAAAGGCATTCTGAGGGCTGAGAAGTCTGCGCACAGCTTCCAGTTTGTCATTCCAGTTTTTGAACGTAGCGCTGATGCTACCAGTAGCATCGGCCTAACTAGGCGGGCGCAAGAGAGGTTCTAGGAGGAGGGAGGGATTCCTGGGTGGGGGTGGGCGGGGTGGTGGGCATGCCAGCCTGGGGAAGGGCAGGGCTGGGATGCAGACATTAGGCCACACCCAAGGCCCTGTCCCCGGACCACGTGGCCCTAATTCGGGCCACACGATTTCCTTAGACCTGCGCCTGCAATTTCGCTGAGCCCATTGAGGAGGCAGGAGTCTCCCCTTGTGTAAGGGATGAATGTGCCCTTGCCCCAGGGAGGTTCCTGCACACTCCAATGCTGTGCTGGATACAGCACAGGCCCACTGACCAGCCTGTTCCGGTGCAGCATAGGATTGCACCCCAAATTACCTAGGAATGGGGAGAAGTGACTTTGAAGCATGTCAAGAGTCTTTAATTTAATTTAATATTTTTCCTCACTCATTTATCAGGACAATTAAAACAAAAACAAAAAGGTAGTTCCCATGAACACTGGAAGGTATCGATGCTCAGCTTTCAAGCATGCTTAGAAGCCTTCGGTGCAGAGAGCTGGACATTGGAAGAACCTGTGGGTTTTGAACCCCCTCTCTTCAACGTGTTAGTCATGGGGATAGGAACGTTGAGTGGAAGAAGAGAGTAGAACGCAAACTGGTAGATGAGAGGGCTGCTGACTCTCTTGAGTTTTGGAGAATTCTGTGGAAAAGCAGAGTTTTTCCTAGAATCCCCCCAAAAGGCTTGGAAAGATCCATTCCTTTCCAAATGGAGAGAAGCAGGTTTCACTCAGATGTCTTCTGTGAAAAGTTGATGTACGCTAATGAACAAAGTGATTGCCTACAAACTTTATAGCTTTAAATAAAAATGATGGATAGTGTCAGAAGCATAAGTGAGGTACAGTCATATCAACATTAAAACGCTCATTCCAAAGGTCTAGTTCTCTGAGCCCTTCAAATTAACCATGATAAATTACTACCTTCAGCAAATTTCTGGGTCTTTCATGTTGAGAAAGCCTGGAGTCTTTAAAGGCAGTCGAGGGCAAACATAGAAGCAGATTTGATATCATTCATTTTTGTCACATTTGTGTCCTTGACACAGAGAGTCACCAGATCAGGGTGAATCTCTAGTCCCGGCATATAGATTGGTCTCTCCTTGTCAGCATTTCAGCACCGGTCATTTATAGATTCAGTTTTGTGAGTACATTTTTATATTTTTTTCTTGGCTTTTGTTTTCTTGGTTGCTGTGGTTTTATGTAGCTTTAATTGTTCTAGTGTATTTTTGTCAGGGCCTGCTCTAAGAGTGGGAGGGCCCAATGCAGGGCATTCCAGTGATGTCATGCACCCACTACGCACCACTACGTGAGTACCGGTTCCTAGAAGTTGAGCTGGCCCCGCCCACTCGAAGCTGGCCCCTGCTATTTAACCAGGGAACAATTGAAGCAAAGTATGTATAGACACATCTCTAGAAAGCAAAGCAACAGAAGTTAAATCAACACTAACCACCAGCTGAAGTTATTACAAACACGATCACATCCATGGCAACAATCATGACATCACTTCCGGCTTATGATGTCACTTCCGGTGGGCGGACCCCAACAAGTGCCAATCAAAAGTGAGTACCTGTTCCTAAATCATTTGGATGACACCACTGGGGCATTCCCATGGAGGGTGCCCATACACCAAGAAGCACACTTGTGTGTGGCACCTGGAAGTAGTTGGTGGTGACATGGTGATATCATTGGAGGCCAGGGCAGGTGGGAGGACCCAAGGTAACTCGACCCCTGCTAACTGGGCAAAAGGCACTTTTTCAAGTGGTTTTCCTCTTATATTTAGCAGGGGGAGAGTGATTGTCCCTCTTCACCCCAGCACAGTGTCCTTTCTAGTGACTGTTGCTGGTGGTCTGCATTTTTTTACATTGTGAGCCCTTTGGGACCGGGAGCCATTTAACTTATTATTACTATTTGCCTGTAAACCACTTTGTGAACTTTGTGTTGAAAAGTGGTATATAAGTACCTGTTGGTTGGTTGGTTGGTTGGTTGGTTGGTTGGTTGGTTGGTTGGTTGGTTGGTTGGTTG